>CAEFZY010055788.1:0-21546 GCA_903066815.1 Brachyrhaphis roseni | reverse complement strand
ATTGTTTTTGGCGGAGTTATGTTTTTTCATAAAAAAAAATTATGCAAATCGCCCGGGCTCGGGCGGGTGGAGGTTAAATTGGTCCAGTCAAAGTCCAGACCTAAATCCAACACAACTAATTATGGAACCTTTTCAAGCTTTCCAGATTTCTAAATCGAGTAAAATAAGATCATTCATACGGACTCCGATGTGTCTTTGTGGCCATTTGGACAAAATGTTTTACAGAGCAATAGAGGTTAAGACATTCAAAATTCAACATTTAGTGAGGACATTATGAATAGAAGAAGAGCAGTTTTTATAGGTGAAAGGTCAAATCTGATGTCACCATGTGGTGCACTGTCTTTATAATTAACAGTAAATACACACCACTCTGCAGTTTGGTATTAATATTTCTGAGTAAAGGAAGAAACAACTTCTATCTGATGTTTTTAGTAGCCATTTTTCTTTTCTTCTTGAATTTATTATTGCTCTTGTTTAGGGTTGCTGTTTTGTTTGTTGCCTAAGATGCCTAAGATCAGTCTCCTAATGCAACCTGCTGCATCTGTACTTTTATGACTGAGTTGCATATCTGTATCTGTGGAAGCATGTTTGATTAGATGATTATTTCTAGACAGGATAAGTGGGTGAAACAGAGACTCTGTTGACTCTCATTCAGGTAATCAACACACACATGCCATGGCACACCACGCTATGCCAGATTGCATTACCTGCCTCTTTTCATAGGTACATAATGAGATCATGGAAACACTAGATGGATAGGTGGATGGAGGAAGACAAATTGAAATGTAGTGAGATGAGAAATGATGGAACATAAACTTTAGAAATCTTTCTAGCTTTGAAAACACCTGCTGGGTGATGCAAGAGGAAACATAACAGCGTTCTCCCAGTGATGACAGACGGGCAGAGAGAAAGTGATGTGTTAACACAAACTGGGCAAGCTGGAGATAAACTGAGAGGGAAATCTGGTGGCCTGTCAGCTCAGTTCTCTCTGTCAATTTGTCCAAACAGAGGAAGCTCATGTTGCATTGGAGATGCAGGTAACAGGAGCTGGACTGGACCACACCTAAGCCACAGGTACCAGCCAACCCTCCTGCTTCACATGCACACAAAAGTTCGCAGAATTTATGAAAGGATGATTTGTTCTGAAAAGCTCGATAAATATTGATTAAACAATTCAAAAAGTATGACATAGTATGATTTTCTTTGGTTAATAACAACGATGGTAACCAAAAAACAAACTCCTGCAATTCACATAAAGGTTTTATTAAAACTTCTATTTCAGTTATTTATCCTGTTTTTTAATTTCCAGATGTTTTCTAGATTATTGCTGCCTTTCAGTGTTTTATTCAGGGATTTAATATAAATAGAGCAATACAAATAGCAGCCACTCTTCCGCTCAGACCTTCTGCAGGAAAGGTGTTCCACACACTTCTTTTCTTTGAATTATAATGTTTTCATATCACAGATGGTGACCAGGGGCACTGAAATGTGAGTCACGGAGGGAAAACATGAGACTTGACATGTACATTAAGCTGTAATACAGGGGGAGTGTGTGACAGCTGCTCTGCTTATTGTGCAAAGTAAATGGCAGCACCATGATTAATATAGTATTTCTTTCTCACTGAGCTCTGAGTAATGGCCGTTACGATGGATGGGAACTCTTGGAGGACAACATAGTTCTGTGAACAAAGTATCTACTCCCTTATACATTTCTGCTGTCCATTCCTTTTCTACTTTATGATCTAGTAATCGGAAAGAAATTACTAACTTTCTAAACATTTTAATGCAAACAATAGATAGAATTCTATTGTTGCATTGCTCAGTCTTTTTGCTGTAGTTGGGAAATAAATTAGTTGCTTTTTTTGCAGCTTTTTCCATAAATATTGAACACTCATTTCAGAAAAATGTATCTGTTTTCTGTATAAGTTAAATTTTTTCCTTGTTGATCCTCGGTTAAGTGGAGACCAAAAGCCAAAGACTTGCAGACTTTGAGTACAGCCCTCACATTTAAGTAGTACATTCATCAAACCAGCACATCCTGCACCACTTAGGAGTTTTGTTGGAACTGCTGGTTTGTTCTGTTCGTTAAGATCAGCCCATTTATAACCCAGGATTATATTTTTTTCCTGTCTGCGCTACCGTCTTAAATATTTTGATGCCAAACCTGCCAGACTGCTGCTCCGATGGATTTCAAATGTTCCAAGCGAGGAGACGAGATGGTTTCATGGCCGCATTCCTACAGCTGCCTTCATGCTTTATTACACGTATTATTTTCCACATATTGCCCTGGGTTATCAGGCTGATGCAACAGTCAGCAAGCTGACTCCTTCATTCCTCTTCCTTCCTTCATATTTCTTCTTCTTGTTTCTTCCCCTGCTTCTTTATTACTATACATGTTTTTCTCTAATTAATTTTACTTATTCATATTCCTTATGGTGCCCCATCATTTCTATTGTTTTTAGTTTTTTGTTAAATTGTCCAACCATTTTTTGAAATTGAAATTTTTACTTTGTTGTTCTTCACCTTCACAATCCATAATAACTTTTATCACCAGGTTTCTTAATGTCTTTCATTTCTATTTATTTATTTATGTTTTTTTTTGTCGTTCTACTTTTTGTTTTCTCTTTAATTCTTCCTCTCGGTCTTTACATAGTTTTTTTTCCTGCTATGGAATGTGTGATGAGCCTCCAGCTAATCCCATCCCTAAAGCACCTTAGCAACGCTCGCTAAGGGAATTTGAAGGGAGCTACACAAAATAAAAAAAACACAGAGACATGCACAAAGCCCAGCAAGCAGCCCCCTATTGGCAGCAAGTGGATCCAGGGATGTACTAATACATCTTCAAATGTGCTTTTTAAAGCGTTTGGAAAAGCTCTGTGGTTAGGCGATAACTCCCCACTGGTTAAAGGATGGATGCTCCTGTTGTGTTTCAGCTCTGCTTTTTCCTCCTTCTGTTGTTTTTTTTTTTTCATCCTTTGCTCATCCCTCACCATCGCTCCCCCTCAGCTCTTTCCCTCATCTCCACCGACCATGTTGCCGACTTTAAAAAAAAAAAAAAAGTTTGTGTAAACATGATGTATATTGTGTAAAATTTTCTCTTTGTTCTTCAAAGTCTGCATGTTGGGTTTGATCTTGTTCATTTTCATTAGCTCATTTTCAAAAACATTTTCATTTTATGATGGATTTACAGTAGAGTTAACTATTGGAGTTATTTGGGATTTCAAATCCATCCATTTTGATCGTTTAACTTCAACTCAAACATTCTGTAATTATCCCAAAATAAATGTAAATGCCATAACCCATATCACCCAAGCTATTTCCAGTAGCAGTCAGTCTCGTAACTAATCTGAAGAAGCCTCTGACTGAAGATAGTTTTATGACATACTAACAACTCAATGACAAGGCAGCAGAGACAGTTTTATACAGCACCATGTCCTGAATGACACCACAGAGACCTCTGCTAGTCCACCTCATTTGTTTTTGCCACTCCTGTATAAATCTCTGTGTAGGCGTATAGTTAGAAACCTCGGGAGAGGAATGGAAGAGATTGCTTGGATTTCCTGCGTCCATGAAGTCTCAATTTCAACTTCTCTGGGATTTGGGGTCAGTTCAGGTTTTATTATCACTTCTGAGATGCTAATCAGCTATTTCTGTTTATAAAACATACACGAGCAACACAAAGTTGTAAATATGAAGTACATTTTACTTTTGTAGCTTATTTCACAAAAGTTGCAAAGTGCTTCAAAAAGAGAACACAAATTAAGAGTGTTTTTACACCTGATAGTCTGGTAGACTCTGTTTGATTGGATTGAATGAATGAAATGATTAGATGCCGTTTGAGGAATCCCAGCTGTTGGCATCGTGTTTTCGACTTTGCAGCAATCCCTTGTTTTAGTCAATCATATGGAGACAGTGGAGAGGAACTGGGCTCAACATTATCAGCCATTTGCTGTGACTGGCTGGAGATTGGGAATACAGGGAGAAGGCTCAGGAAAATCAAAGCAGCACTGGACCAGGAGTGATTTCCATTTGAGAGAATAGCAGAATACACAGTTATGGAAACCCAAAGCTCTGTTTGGGTTTTGTTCAGCTTCGTCTCAAATGGAGAAGTTAAAGTAGCTAGAGATCTTTTTCATGAGTTTTGCTAGAATGGAGAAGGAGGTAAAGGGTTTTGTCTTCAGAAGTGACCTTTGCTTTTATTTATGGATCTTTGTGTGTCTGTTTGCATTGGATGCAGAGAACCAGGATACGGATTTGGTTTTGCTATATTGATATTGTCCATCTCTTTCAATCCATTTCACAATTATGGACTACTTTATGACTGTAAGGTGATCAATACATTTGGACTTATTACACTTTTCATTACTTAATTTGCCTCACTTTGTTGAATTATAAAAACCCTTTATAAGTTTTTCACCCTGAACAGTTATCTTTAAGTTTTAGTTATCAAACCAGGTTTAAGTAAAAAATATATTTATGTTACGTTAAGAGTGGTTTAATGACAGTAAACAGATTAAGCTGTAAAGGTGATAAGATTAGAGTATATGTATGCGTGTGTGTGTGTGTGTGTACGCTGAGATACTAAGGCTATAATGAGAATCTGTAAATACCCTCAGTCTGAATCCCTCTCCATGTTTAATCTGAGTCCATAACTACTGGCTGCCAACACAGATCATCCCCCTGTTCTTACACGCACACACCTACACACACACGCACGCACATATGCACCAGTAAACACATGGGGATATCAATATTCAATATGCAGCATCCGCAAATAACACAAACAGGAAAAGCATTTATAGATGACGACGTATATTCTGACAGATCACTCATCCTCTTTCTCACACACAAACACACACACACGCACACGCACGCACACATGAGGAGGCCTACATAAGTGGATCAGGGAAGTGGGTGTGTGTAGGAAACTTCAGCCAGGCTATCACTAACAAGCATGCTTCCCTCTCTCTCTATCCTTTATACAGCAAATCCCTCCACTCCACGCCAGAGATTAGCATATTGTTTTACACAAATGTGTGCGCACACACTTCTGCACACTCACTTCGATGGTGTGTGTGAGCGTGCAAAGCAGCTTGCTTTGGCGTAGCAGGGCTGAGTGGGATCTCTGCTGATGTTCTGAGGGTCACGGGATGTTTTGGGTCGCCCCAGATCTCAGGTTATCAAGCCCTGGATGGTGTCTCCAAGTCAAACATCCAAGTTTCAAACTCGCTTTGTTTTATTTTTGAGAGGTTTTCCTTTTTTTGTTGTTGTTAAACTTAATGATTAGTGTTCACTTTGAGTGCATCTTTGCAATTCCTGGCTTGAATGCAGGAATTCATATTATATTTTATGTGTCATGCAATCTAAATCAGTTTGCAACTTTATGTTTGCATCTAATCTTCAGCAGTGTTGAAACAAACCAAAAAGTTTCTTTTGTGATGTAAAAATATACAACAGGGGGGAATAAAGCATTTTATGTTTTTATTTGCTACATAGTTCAGCTAGGATCTGCACGTTTTTACCAAAACAAATTTAAAAAGCTGCAAGAACCTTGTTTGATTAGAGTTCACATTCTAAAAAGTTTTCCAAATCTAATACATTTTGTTAATCCTTTAAATATGTTTGATATGAAAAAAAGAGATCATTTAGCTTTCATTTGATTGGTTGAAGCAGAGAGGCATCCTAACCTTACAGGCCAGACATTGCAGTCCTCTGCTCACATCTGAAGCTGTGTGTTTCAGATATTATTACCACACAAAAGTAGATATTTAATTCCACTGCTAACAGATGAGCATTGATTAGATTTTCATAATGCCAAAAAGGAAGAGACTGAGATGACATGAAACCAAATGCTAAGTGTTTTCCTAATAATAAAATCTTTTTTATAGAAAAAGCAGGAGAAGAGAAAATCACTGGCAGACTAAAGAGTGCAGCTAATAGCTTTCTGCTCTGCGTCTTACCTTCGCTACCAGAGGTCAACGTGTTTCAGCGTTGACACAAAAATGTGCATTCCTAATGTCTGCAATATGGCGCACTGAAGTTTGTGTTTCATCAAAGGAGCATGCTTTTAAATGGTTTAAATATGATGCAGTTACTTTTAATTAAAACAGTACGTGTAGCTGTTTCAGCTAGGTCTGAAACTCATTTATTTAAAACTTCAGGGGTCTGCTTAGATATATATATATTAAAAGAAATAAAAAGCTGAAGTCATCTTTTTATATAGATATGTCAAAAAATACGTTCAGTGCCTGAAAGATTACAAACAAAATCTTCTGAGCTGTGAAAGTTTCAGCTGATTCGACCGTGTCTGCATTGCTTTTAAGAAAGTGTTGCCGTCCCTTAAACCTCTCCACATTTTGCTATACAGCATCAACAAAGTTTAATGTATTTACTTTAATTTTATGTGAGACGCATATACAAAATAGTTCATACTTATTAATTGAAAGGAAAAAGACATTTTTAAAAATTATAATCAATTAAAAAGTGTGATGTGCATTAATATTCAGCCACTATGTTTGGCTTTTTTGTAGAATCACATTTTTCTGCAGCTGTAAGTCATACATGATATTTCTAAGCTGGTAGAATATTGTCTTTGAGATATTCATCAAATTCAGTCAGATTAGATGGAGAACATCCACTTTCAGGTTTCATCTGACCAGAAAATCTTCCATGTTCTTTCTTGGCTTGTTACAAACTCTAAAAACAACTTTCAACACTGACTTTCTTCCTGCCACTTTTCCACATTGGTCATATTTGTCTATCACATAAAATGCAAATAAAATATTTTGAATTCTTTGGCTACAACATGACAAGTGTGAAGGAAAACTGTAATTTCTCCTATCTATGTTTTTTTTCCTTTCATTTTTAAACTCCACTGAAAGTGTAAAAGTATCACACTTTGACTTTTAGGACTTTCAAGTCTGAATGTGAGAACAATTTGCTGCTAAATAGTCTTGGCCAGCCTTAGTCTTGATGAATGGCACTAATTGACCAGTGTTTTTGGCCACTATTCTGGTAGGAGATTGGAGAGATGTGAACCAGATCTCACCTGCAATCTGCAAATGACAGAGCCCCCCTCTGCAGAGGTGAAAGGAAGAGAGCGGTTCATTGGCCTCTGGGCTGGCAGGAGACCTTTTAACTGCGGTGATTACCTTAGCCCCAGCTACAGTTGTAATCATGTTAGTGTTTCCCGCTCTCTTCCATTCCTTCCTCCTCTGTCACCTGCTTTTTTTCTTTTCTTCTCCCAAGTGCCCTATCCCTCCAGGAAAAGTACCATGGTGTTTAGGTAATTGGCTTGACAAGACTTCACTTTTGCCCCCACATCTATAATTGATTTAAAGGTAGAAATGCTGAAGCTTTTCTCGCTTCCAGTTGACCTGGGCACACGAGCATCTCAAAAAAAAAACCTTTCTACACGCTTTATTGCTGTATTCTTTCCAGCTCTGACATTAGGAGCTTTATATCAAGTATTTGTTTTTAGTTTTGTAGGAAACAAAATATGCAGAGCAGTACAATTTGAGGAAGGCTGAACCTTGTTCATTTCAGCACCTGGACAGCTCCCGTTCTACTGAAAACAACGTTATCTATTCATTTCAAGAGCTTTTACATTTCAATTGTGAATCTGCAACATATTCAGTTACAAGTAAATCATCATAAATCGGATTGACTGTCCAGTTTTAGGCATCTGGATGTAGTTTCAGGCCGAACCTGTCAGGATTCGATCATGTTGAGGAACCAAAAGTTGATGCAAGAATCTTCTGAGGATGAGGAACAGCTGAAACTAATTTTAGAGGAAGAATGAGATACATGAGATAAGGGCTGAAAGAAATAATCAAATACAAACCCAGATGACAGAACTGACAAAACCTGTTTTCTTTCAACAATCTCAAGCACACAAAGCAAGTTCATTTGAGTTTATACTCTAGTTTAAGTTCTTCACAAAAAAACCCAAGTTGAACGTTAACAAATTTGTGATGACAGAAGAAATACAAAAGATGAATTATAAGAAAATTTAAGCATTATTTTAAAAATGTTGAAATGGAATTAAAAAAAACCCAGCTGAAACACAAAACATCTCAAGATCCCAGAACTCATTATTTCTGTATTTCTTGTCTGTTTTTATACTATCCAGCTAATTAAACACATAAAATACTGATTGATTTTAAAATACATGATCTCACTCTAATAATTTATTCTTAAGTTTTTTAACAGTTCGGCTTCAGAAGATGAGAGTAAACAAAGTTTCTCCTCGAGGATTTACTGTGTCAACCTTATTGTACATCTTGCATAATGATAACTACAGGAGTTACCATGACAACAACCACATCCTTAAATTTGTAGATGATACTGTTATTGTTAAACTGGTGACCTGTGATGAGAATAACCATGGGCCTTTAGTGAGGGACTTTATGAAACGTTTTCATGAAGTCTACCTAGATCTAAACACCTGAAAAACAACATGATGATTTTGGTTTTAGGAGATTTTCTCACCTTCCTTCCAAGACTAGAAATAACAGTACAAACACACAGATGGTCACAGATGGTGGAAAAATATAAATACCTTGGAAATGTTAGAGATGATGTGATGAAATTTCATGTTAACATGGATGCAGTTTTTTAGCCACAAATGACTCTTCTAAAGGAAGAAGTTGCAGCTTTTTATCATTTTCAGCTTTTCATTGTCTTCCTTTATTGAATCAATAATAGGATGGATTAGATCAAGACGTGTTTGTGTGCTATTGAACGGCCTAGTCAAAGTCCAGAACAAAATCCAATCAATTTGTTGTAATTTGACGGAATCTGAAGCAAAAATCTGCATGTGTGCCTTAATCCAAAAACAGAAACATGAAAAAGAGAATAATGCAAACTGAAACAAACATTTAGCTGTCTAGATTTTTTTTCCTGATTTTGATTTTCATTAGGTATAACCACAATAATTGTAACACTGTACAATGAAACCTATTAGTAATTTATTGTGTATCTGATTCAGGTTCAACAGGCGTATAAACATGTCTGTTTCTCCTCTTCCTAGATGGATTGAGATATGAGTAGAGTGATAACTCAGCAGAGAAAATGAGGCAGACTTTCAGGCAGCAGCAGAGGCTGATGGAGGGAGTCAGACGGAGAGCAGCGAAGCTCCCTCAGCAGCAATAGGTCTGCTTTCGGAAAAAGAAGGGGAGGAGGGGGACCCTCGGATTAAGAGGCTGAAAAATGGTTAAAACGTGTCAACGTGTAATTGCATGATAAGGCCCCCTCGCAAGGAATCTGTTGGCCCTGTCGCTATTTTCTATGGCGCCCCGGCTAATCTCCTCTCGCCACATTCAGTCTTGTGCAATCGGTCCCCCGTAATCTCCCCTGACAGGACCGGGTCCAACGACAGAGGTGAGGGTTTTTATAGGAGAAGAGGCAGGGAAGTATGCGGAGGCGTGATAAACTGACGCCGATTATCCACGTTCAGGACATCAGGAGCGCGCAGGGGGGAGGCGATGGGAGGTGTGGGGCTATGGAGAGAGAAGTGCCAGAGCGGCGGTGTCCAAACATGTGCCAAGCAGAACATGAGGAGAGGAAAAAACCGGGCTGCGCCGGGTTCAGCGCCGCTCCTACTGGAACCGGATGCATCAGTCAAGAATATTCCTCACTGACAAAGACTGGGACCTTTACTGGATGGAATCATCAAATTAGAACCCATTAATAAGCCTGATCAAATTTATCATCTTCTGCTAAAAGCTTCCTACTGTACTTTGCAAATTCATAGAAAGAGGTGGGCAGAGAACCTAAAATTATACTCAAGCACTACTTCAAGATAAATTTACTCATGTGAAAGTAAAAAGTAGCCGTTCAAGTCATTACTCAAGTAAAAAAAAAATTTGGTAAAAAGTCTATTCAAGTACCGAGTAACTGATCGAAACATCAATCTTTTAATATTTAAAAATTACATCACAACACAGACTAAAACAGAAAGGAATGTGGAAATGTTGGTATTTTAAAGATTCAAATGAAAATGATTCATATAAATACCATGATTATAAAGTAACAAAATCAGGCAAAGAAACATTTTTCAAATTAATTTCTTTCAACATGAAACTCAGGAAACTTTGACAAAAACTTCAAGTGTGTGTCTGGTGACTTTTTTTGTTTTGGTTAAAACAAGTTTGTTCTTCATTCAGTGAAGTTGCTCATGTGGGCAGAGTAATCAGAATTTACTGAAGTAAAGTTACTCCATTAAAATTAGAAAATAATACTGTAGAAATACTCCTGAAAGTATTCCCCCTCCAAGAAAAGTTACTCAACTAAATTAAATAAATGAAACTCTGCTCACTGTCACATTTTCTTACATTACTGTCACAAACTTTCATACATTTCATTGACACTGAAATGGTCTAATTCAGCGAGATTTTATGCAGTGGGCCAGCACAAAGTGGAAAAAGAAAAGAAGATTATTAAGTTAGCATTTAACTCCTTTACTTCATATTTCTTCTTCTATTTTCTGGAGCCTGTGGTTTCTTAGAAAACAAACAAGCAGACAGGTCAGCGATAAAGTTTTGGAGAAGTTTGAAGGAGGTACACTTCCAAAACGTGTGGTGGAAATCTAACAATGTCACCCTGAATGCACCTAACATGAAACACAGTGCTGGCTGCATCATGCTATATGTATGTTTTCCTTCAACTTGGCCCAGTCAGAGTTGATTGGAAGATGGATGAATCTAAATCCATGAAGAAAACCTTGGAAGCTGCAAAAGACCTGAGGGTGGGTCACAAGATGGCCTTCTAGCACGACAACCACGCTATCCCTGCAACCAGAGCTACAGCGGAATAGCTTCAATCAAAACATATTCATGTGTTGAATCTGGTTGAAAGTCTGTGGCGAGACTTGGAGCCTGAACTTTAGTTGTTCTGCAAAGAAGAATTTGCAGAAAATGTACTGTTCTGGTGTAAATCAGTGGGGCTAAACAAACACACACCACATTTTCCATGGTGTGTGTTTGTGTTGAAAATGAAGACCATTTTTCCCACTTCAGCAATATGTTCTACTGCAGATTTATCACCTAAAATCCCAATAAAATGCATTGAAGTTTGTGGTTGTAATGTAACGAAATGAGAAAATATTTATATTTGTTTGACTGGCTTACATCAAAAAGGTTTGTTGTAGAAAAAAAAACTTTCATAATGTCTTTATTTCTTTCTTTTAGTGAACCAAATCATTGAAGATAGTTTTAAATGTTAATTTTACGATATATGTTATCAGCATTTAACACAGTGAGTAAATCAAGAAACAATATTTTCTGTAATGATTAATAGTCAGCTAATGTTTTTTGTCTTGATTGTTAAACATATTTTATATATTTGTTCACCAATTTAGTCAAAGCTTAAACAGAGTATTTATTGAAAAAAAAATATATTTTCATCGACTTTCTGACAATAATAACCACAATCAGGTGCAATAAAACCTAAACAGAAAATGTCCAAAATGTTAATTGAACAAAATATAGAGAGGAACTGTAATTTATATGTTGATGAAGATTGTGAGTAACATGAAATGCTGTTTTGTGTTTTTATTCATGGGTTCGTTTTTATTTAAGATTTGATATGCTTGGGTAAATTTGAAAAATAAATAAATCTGAGTAAAAAAATAAAACCATAAAGAAAATCAAGCCTGGCATAACACAGCTGTCATCTAGAACAGATGCTTCTCTTTAATCTGATCGCAGATTAATACTCTTTGGTTTGAATGCCTTCTTTAGGAACATCTGAACAGAGAATTATTAGGCACAAAAATTAAAACAGCAAAGTTGATGTACAGTTTCACTGCGTATGATGCTGAAGTTGCACTGGCATGATTTTTTTTTTCTTTTAAGTTTGAGTCCTGAATAAACCGACTGATGGCAGCAGAAGTTTTCACACTAGGAAAAAATCCAAACAGGTTGTTTTTAAATATTCACCTGAATTTATTTCCTCATTTCCCTGTCGTGTTCCTCTTGTCTGTCATAAATCAGGTATAAATATTGCTACCCTATGTTTCGTCCAAGCATATTAATGGAAAGCTTAGTGGAGGAAAAAAATGTGATTTTGAAACATGCCCACTCAAAGGCTTTGGACAGCTTCATGACATGTGAACTGGAAGTGGATGTTTACAACGTCACAATCCTTAGGGAAGCCACTCCTGATCAGACCCAGTCAGAAGTCATCTTACCTGAATTGGGGAGAAAAAGGTCAGGACTGTCCTCTTATAGACGAAAGCAAGTATTTGCATTTTCTTTACAAATTCAGGTCTCGGTCTGAAGGAAGAGTGCAGAGGCTCAGAATCCACACTGCAGGAGGTCCAGTGAAACGTTTCCACAGTCACTGGGAATGTGGGGATTTGCTGCTGGTCCATTGCGTTCTATCAAAACCAAAATCAGAGCCGAACTCTGACTTTGGCACCTGCTGCTTCCTTCAGATGACAAGTTCTGTGGAAACACTGGTTTCATTTTCCAGCAGGACTTGCTGCTGCCTACGCTGCTAAAAATAGCAACACCTGCTTTGAGGAGCGTGGCATCAGGGTTCTGGGTCGACTTGCAAACTAACCTGACCTCAACCTGTTTGTACTTTCTTTTTTGTCTTATGTGACATTACACGTTACAGATGTCATTAAATCGCTAAAAAAATAACTTTTTTCCTATGTAATATTAAAACAACCAAAGCTGATGAGTGAAAGTGATTTAGTGAAGGAATCTAATGTTCAGTGTTTGTTTTTTGGCCACATTTTCTCAGATGATTTTAAATTGAATCTTTGAAATTAAAAGATTCTTAAATGTTTTCAGGGCTTGTGTTCGCTCAAGTATTTCAGTGTTTTAGTTGCAAGTTATTGCGCTTTTTTTTTCTTGAATTCTTAAAATAATTTGTGAAATATCTTCAATTTAGTCTGTAGGACTTCCCAGCTTGACTGGACTGGGTTGCGTCCTCGCTGTCCCTCTTGTTTTCAGGTTCAGGCCCGAGAGGGAATTAGGCTGATAGAACCAGGGGTGTTGTTGGCCGGCCTTTTTGTCAGCCGTGACCCTGCGGTCGCCCCGGCTTACACCAAGACTAATCCCCATTCTCCTCCAACACAAAAACCCCCTCCACTCCTCCCATTCATGCCCCCTCTCTCTGCCCCGGGGGCCTCCGCTGATTCAGCCATCAAATTTAAAGAAGGAAATCATTTAACAGCCGTGGCAATTAGACACACAGTTGCAAAGCGCTTGATGCTGGAGGTCAGGGAGGCGGGGGAGATTTGAGGAACACAGGTGGTAATAAGTTTGAGGTGAGCTCAGCTGAAAAATACAAGTGAACCGACTGCGGGATGCTGTGATTGGATTGGCTTTTGTTTGAGATTTGGACTGCTGAGATCACAATCCTGCAGGCAGGTAGACAAACAATGATACTTTTGGCCTAAAGGGGAAATTAAACAAAGGGGTATGAGTGCAGAGTTAGTTCAGACTCCTGCACATGACGATGCTAACAAAATAATGTGAAATCAATTGTTATTGGAAATGTTCCTGTTAAAATAAAAATTGCTTTAAAAAGTAGTCAATATATAAATAGCAATTTAAAATATTTAAGCAAGGCTAAAATCAAAATATCAAATACGGCAATTAAATGCATCACATTGGTGATTTTCTACATTTTAAATCTACAAAAGAGGCTGCAAAATAAGTGATATTTACTAAAACGATAGGAAAAACACCAGAATCACAAAACTTAGCACCCTGTGTACTGTGCTAAGTTTTCATAATACAATTTCACAACTGGAGAAAAAGAAGTAAACACAAAAAAGAGCAATTTTAGGCAGACCCACCTAAAACATAAATAAATAAATTTTATAAAAAATTTTCAACTGAATAATAAAGTACATAGGCGTTTCTTCAACAACAACAAAAACCCATTAAACCAGTTGTTTATAATTTTTAAGTAAGACGATTTTACAGCATATTATTTTAGGCCTGCTGTGCAAAAAATATTTATCTTAATAATTTTGTGTAACAACTCCTGATTTATTCCCGATTCTGGTGAATTGACTCTTAGTTTAGAAAAGAAAAATAAATTGGTGCTCCAGCTTATAAATGCTGTTTCTTTTAAAATGAAAGAGATTTATAAAAAAAATAAAAACACAAAGTGTAACGTTTCTCCAAGACACAAAAAAATCTTGGAAAATTTATTAAAGCCAGCGCTGCTCCGGCTTCAGCTGCAAAAATGTAGATTTGCCTTTTTGTAAATTATGTATACAGTTGCATAAAAGCGCTTTCAGTAGGCCTATTTATTCACAATTTACAAGATTTTACAACAACAGGAACAAATTCAAATTACACAGACTCACATGTTTACAAGCATCAAAACTGGAAATCAATTGAAACTGCAGCCTGTAACTTTTTTTTTCTTTTTCTCCACACCGCTCTGCATTTATTATACGCTTCCCTCTTTAAAACATCATCCAAACACTCGGCTGGTTTCTGTAATTCCGCCGAAATGTCGGAGAATAAAATAAGCTTTAAATTGCACGAGCCTGTACGGGTTATAATTTAAACTGTGTCAGAAATTGGCAAGCGACAGTAAATCTGAGGCGCTTTCGGACAAAAAGATCCATCACTTTTTTAAAATAACAATTATTATTTTAAAAAAAATAATAATAAAAAGTTCATAGTGATTGCATTATTATGACTGCAGCCGCCTATAATTTACAGTCCACCAGCAGCTGGAGCCCGCATGTGGAGTGGAAATATTTGGTTGTGTTCGCAGTTCATATGGACGTTTTAAATGTGCGTGAGGGGAACCGTCCCGTTCACCGCAGCGGAGCCCCCGCTCTGGTAGTGCTGCGGGTGCAGCACATGCAGTCTGCTCTGAACGGAGTCGCCGCCCGCCGCCTCGCCAGTGGGAAGATACATGCTGATCATGTCCCGCAGGTCTCCCGTGGGGCACGGCGGCGGTGCGCGCGCCGTGGAAACGGGCGGGCTGACGCTCGGCTCCGATTTCACGAGCGAACCCAGAGTCCCTCCGATGGCCCCGGACACGGGGGAGACCCCGGAGCTCTGGTGCTGGTGGGTGTAGCCGGTGATGCCGCCGTAGCCCGGCGGAGAGGCGCTCATGTAGCTCTGAGAGTTCGAGATCGGGCTGTAAGACAAAGCGCTCATGTCATACCTGTGCACCGGCTGCGGGTTGTGCGGGTGGTGATGCGGGTGGTGGTGATGGTGCGGGTGATGGTGCGGGTGAGCCCCGCTGCCCGGGTGTTGGGTGTACGCCAGCTGCGCCTCCTGCATCATGGCGTGAGCCGCCGCCGCTGCGGCCGCCACCTGTCCCGAGTACGTCCCGTTCGCCCAGCCGTTCACATGCGAGGCGTAGCCCGCACTGGCCCCCACATGTCCCGCACCGGGGCTCTCCAGCCGCTGCCCGCCGCCCATCCCCACACCCGGCGATGAACCGAGGAGTCCGCCGGCAAGTGAGTACTTGTCCTTCTTGAGTAGAGTCTTGGTCTTCCTCCGCGGGCGGTACTTGTAGTCCGGGTGTTCCTTCATGTGCATGGCCCGGAGCCGCTTGGCCTCGTCGATGAAGGGTCTCTTCTCCGCCTCGGTCATCACCTTCCACTCCGCGCCCAGCCGCTTGCTGATCTCCGAGTTGTGCATCTTGGGGTTCTCCTGTGCCATTTTCCTCCGCTGGCCCCGGGACCACACCATGAAGGCATTCATGGGTCTCTTGATCCTCTCCTGGGGGACCTTCCCTGCGGGCCCCCCGCCTCCTCCTCCCGCATGTCCCCCCGGGTTGGATGGGTTGGTCTGGGGCACCACGGGGGAATGCAAGTCCGTCTCCATCATGATGCTGTACATTCACCTCGTCTTTGTAGGACAGAGTCAGACAGACAGAAACATTCAGCCTCCAAAAACACGGAGGGAAGAAGTGACTGAAATCCACTCAGAGCTGAAACTGCAGCGTCTTCCTCCTCCGTGTCATCCGTGGAATGGGAAGGACTTGTTGGAGCGGACTTTGGATGAAGCTGAGCCTTACTGGGAAAAGTTACCGGTGCGTGCCCGGGCCGCGCGCTCTGACAGCAGCTAAATGAGCGCGAGGCGGCCAATGGAGAGGCGCGAGCGCAGACGTGATTTGCATGCAAGGGGCTCGAGGTTCTGGTGACGTCGGAGCGCGAGACCTAAAAATTACTCCCTCTGTCATCGCTTTTGCGCGTGTAGCTAGAAAAAACACGACACGAGCGCGAGTTACGCGGGTCCAAAATGAGTCAGGAGGACTGAGAGATTTAATGGATCATTTTTATTATTTCAACTCACAAATCAGAAGAAAAATGACATTACAGCAAAATTAAACTATGTAAATAAATAAAATTCAGGTAGAACAAAATCAACTGAAAGTTAAATTATTAATACAGTTTCAGTCAAAACAATTTATTAAGAAACGGCTTTATTTTTTAGCTTTACGCATGGAAGATACAGATATGAGCGCGTATCCTTCTTTATAGTAAATATATATTTATTTGAAAAACTATAGATATATTCTGATTGTATCCTGGAAGACCCATTTTTTATTTTACTATTTATTTATTATTTTATTAATACTACATTTATTCATTTATTAAAACCTCATTTAAAGCTTATTAGAAAACAAACTAAACAGGCATTTTCGCGTGTTTTTATATGCAATTTATTATAAGAACTTTTACTTAATTTAAGTAGCTCACCAAATCTTTCTTTGTCTAAATTAGGGTTACACAGCCTCTATTCAGAGCCACAGGTGCTTTTTTGTTGTTCCTCGTTGCTAGGAAACAGGTGAGTGACGCTTGGAGCACGTGACATTCAAAGCACATCTTTTGTTTGTTTCAGGACTGCTGAAAAAAAGGAGGGGAGTAGAAAGAAAAAGCCTACAGTAATCCTATAATAAATGTTGGACATGTCGCAGCCTTTTAATGGTTTTAATCAATAAATGAGGCAGAATGCTGCTTCAGGAGATGAACCAAGCAGGCCTGCAGCAGGCCCGGGATCACCTCCATGCTGGGGTTTCATCACAAAGATAAATGCTGAAAGAGATCATTTAGTCTGTCATGACCCACAAAATACCACTTTAAAAATGTCAGATGATTTTATTGTCTTTTATTTAATATAGTTCTCGTCTCCCACAACAGCTAAAATTAAATTTCACCAAACTGTTTTACTCTTCTTGTAAATATATAACTTCAAATTTATAGTAAAAATAAAAACCTTACTTAAATAACATTTAAAGAAAGACCATTCAAACTATCTGTAACTCAATGTTTTTAAAATATGTCTTAATGTAAGCTAGAGGAACAGAGAAGATAACGTTTGAAATTATCAACCTTGAAAAGTATTTCTTATGTTTTATTTTACATCTAAGCATCTATTAAACATGCAAAACATTATGAATAATATATAAAATACTTGTTAAAAAGTATACATTTCCTTATAGATTTCTCTGATTCATGTTTTTTGTCACACTGAAACATTTTAGATGAAAAATATTCTTACCAGATAAAGATAACCTGGTTAAATATAAAAAGCAAATTTCAAATGATGATTTTCTCTGTGATGAAAAGTGATTGCACTCTAAACCTTAGAGGCAAAAACTGCCAATGAGTGTCTAACGTCCCTGTTAAGATATTTTGATCAGTTTTTCTTGCAGATTTATTTTAATTCAGCCACATTGTGATTTTGAGCATCAATAGCTAATTAAAGGTCAGATTTAAGTTCCAGCCGTTGACTAGGCCTCTCCAAAAAAAATTTTTGTCATCCATTGAGAGGTGGACTTAGCACCGTGTTTTGGATCATTGTACTGTTGCATAACGCTTGAGATTACGGTCACAAACATTTTGCTTCTTAGGTTTCTAGTAGAGAGCAGAATAAATGATTCCATCATTTACAATGAGCTTCCCAGGTCTTAAAGCCACAAAGCAGAGCTAAACCATCAAACTACCTCTATATGTTTTGACTGTTATGTTTTTTTTTTCTAAATGTTGAAACATACATGCCAAAAAGTACATTTTTTTCCTATCATTTTAAAGTTTTTCTCTCCATAATGAGCTTTAGATGTTGTACTGGGTTGTTTCTTGACCTCCTGGCTGAGTTATTGTTGAGTTTTTTGAGTAACTTCGTCAACTGACCTCTTTAGGGAAGAATTGTCATTGTTCTATATTTTCTCAATTTTTGGATGAGCCTTTAAAATGGATTTATTACCCTTTACAGACTGAGTTTCCTGTTGTGAATGCTCAGGCTAGTTAGCATAACCTCTGATGATGATGATGATGATGATGATGATGATGATGATGATGATGATGATGATGATGATGGAAAAACACTTTCCCTTTAACGGTAAATTGTTTCTCTGCCATTAGCCCATTTAGCAGCAAGTACACACGACTGATTGACAGCACTAAGACCTTCCTCTTGGCTCTGATTGGTTGTTTTTGGTGAGGAGCGGTGCATTTCTTGAGACAGCAATAATTGCTCTGGGAGCAGGAGGAGGAAGTTGGTCTTTTCTAAGATTATCTGTCTCTTAAAAACAAATATGTAAAAAACATTTGCTTTACATACTGCAGCTTTAAGTGTGGATAGTTAAATAGATTTCAGCAATCATATTCACTGTAACGTGTTTCGGTATTCCAGTCTCCTGCTCCCTTGGCTTCAGTCCTGTGCCGGCTCTTTGGAGCCCTCTGGGATTTTGCCCCCAAAGTGGCATCTGTCAGGTGCTGCTCGGCTCTCAGCAGGCCGGTGAGCCATGTTGGCATGGCGAGGACTTTCCTCCTTAGCTGCTGTGTTGCTCGTTAAGAGGACTCCATTGTGTGATTGCTCTGAAAGAGTCGGATACCACACATGTCTGGGAGGCAGAAATCAGATCAGAAAATAGACAGAAATATTTTACATTGACCAAATAATTATATCTTGTCAGTAACAATGCATTGCTCTATTTACTAATGTAGTATTTATTTTTGTATTGATCCAGGAAGGAGAGGCAGTTTGTCAAAAGCTTTATTAAATTACCTCTGGTGTTCAGTGTTGAGGTATTTAGTAGGAGAATCAATTGACAGCTGATGAAGAGAATCAACTTCATCTGGGATTCCAGGGCCACTTTGGTTGCTTCATTTACATTGCAGTCTAGAGCAGGCTGACCTTTCAGAGCTGACGGCTTTGTGCAACTCCTGAGCAGAAAAAGGGACACCACTGTGACAGGCTTTAGCTCTGTCACTCCATATTCCTGTTTTAGCTCCTGTCTATCACTTTCTGCCATCATTTCTGGCTGCCGGCGGATTGACTGAAAGTGATTGTTATGAAAGCCAGCAGCAACACTTTTCCACTAAACATTAGAAGACTGTGTTAATAATAGCTTATTTAGTAGAAAGGTAAACATAGAAATGGTGATAAATAAAAGTTATTTGCAAAACACACACAAAGGAATAGTTTCAAGTGAGTTAATCTCAGTAAAGTATCCTGCTCATGAACACTTTTCCGTCTTTGATCTAGAAAATTAATCTGGTTTGGCGACAATGATTTGACATCAACTAGTTCTCAGCATCAACATTTGAATAAGTTTTGAGTTTAAGCCCTCTACAATATTTTCTCAAATTTTAAATCATTTTAAAATACCAGAGGCACGTAGCAGATTAAGTCAGTTAACTAGAAGAAAATTCAAATACACTTTTAACTCAATTTAAAAAGAGTAATTTGACTCTTTTGCTGTGATGCAACGGACTGCAAGCTAGTAACCAGAACAAATATCCAGACAATTTAACCGTCTAATATCACCTTGTAAACTTCTGTTAATCTATGAATTGGTTCTCTACTCATTGCATTGAATATAAACTAATAATTTATCAGCTCTCTACTGTCTATGTTTGTTGAATTCCATTAAAGCGAAAACAGCACACATATATAATAGTTAAGATGGCTGTATGTTAAATATAAGAAGCAATAGAAATAAAGTTTTTCTGATGTTGGATTCACAGCCCTAGTTTTAGCAAAAATAAATAAGATATTAAATTAATTTTTGAACATATTTTGGAGTTTATTGGGTGAAAAAGAGTATTGCTGGTAATGTATTAATTTACCTGTTCTGATAATAATAAGCAGTTAAACAATGTCTTCTTAGTTCTTTCAACAAATGTACATCCAAGCTTACTAAATTTTACGTTATTAAAAGACAGAAGGTTCTTAGTCCATTATTGAAGAACATGCTTTCTTTTGTCCACAAACGTATTTGGTTGGTAAAAGTTTGAAGATCAGTCCATGTTAATCTTGATTTGATCCATTCTGTGTTCCTGTTTGATCCTGGGATCCCGACTATGGAGGATCACATCAGTTTTCTCTTGAAGAATCCATATCCTCCTTCAGTCAGCAAGAGTTAAAATCTGCAACAGACAAACATACAAATCAAGACTATTGTTACATTATTTTTACCTGTAAGTTGGACACTTTAAGCTGTTAATGGAGGATATGAGAACATTTTTGAGCATAAAAGGAAAGAAATGGGAGCAAGAGGAAATAATTGAGGCGGCAAATGATAGAAAACATTTTCCAACCTCAGAGTTGGTAAATGTCTAAAGGAGTAAATGATGGAGTTGATTGCAACAGTAAACATCCTCTGTTAAGAAATCTATAGCAGCTCACCTTTGCACAGCGCTCTGTGTTAAAGCTGTGCAGAGTTGGAGATCACTGCTGTGATGTTTCCTAAGTTCAAATCATGCATATCAGTGTTTTAAACATCTGTGCTAATCCTCATATTGGATCCATTAAGCTACTGAAGCCCATCAAGAATATTTTAGTAAATTATTCTACAAAATGCAACATGAACGGATTGTAACTATGGTGTTATCTGATTCACTTAATGTATTTGTGATTTTCCATGAATGTTATCAGACTTGTTTACTGTGTTGCTGGGTCACTGTGTGGCATGGCTATTTATTAGTTTGCTTGTACTGCAGGTATCTGATATCTCATTGGTCAGGTTGATAACTAGGTGTACAATACTGGCAAAAAGTATTTGCTCCCTTATATGTTTCTTTTGTTGCCCTGCAACAGATTGGCAACCTGTCCAGGGTGACCCCGCCTCTCGCTCGAAACATTCGCTGGAGATAGGCACCAGCAGCCCTCCTGACCCATTAGGGACAAGGGTGTACAGAAAATGGATGGATGGATGGATGGATGGATGGATGGATGGATATGTTTCTTTTGTTTCAACTTAAGAAAAAACTATTCAAATAATTTTGAAAGCTGAGTTTAATTTCATTTACATTTCACCCAGATAGCAAAGTCGGCCTTCTATCATCTAAAAAACATCTCCCGGATTAGAGGACTAATGTCTCAGCCAGATCTAGAGAAACTCATCCATGCATTTATCTTTAGTCGCATTGATTATTGCAACAGCCTCTTCACATGTCTGTCCAACAAATCAATCAAACAGCTACAGCTGATCCAGAATGCTGCTGCTCGTGTTCTCACTAAAACCAGGAAGATAGAGCACATCACACCAGTTTTAAAGTCTCTACACTGGCTCCCTGTAGCTCAAAGAATAGACTTTAAAATA
>CAEFZY010055777.1:0-54736 GCA_903066815.1 Brachyrhaphis roseni | reverse complement strand
CCCAGGCCTCTGGTAGAGGACCCGAGCTAAGAGGAAGAAACACCACCCGCGGTGGGTGAGAAGGGAATTTTTTTTTTTTATATATATTGTTAAGGAAACAATGTAAATGAAAATTCATGAAGATCTTTATTCAATAAATTGCTCAAAGCGCTAATGGAGCTTATAAAAACTTCAGATCATCCCTTTTGAAATACTATTATTGTTAAATTACTTGTTGAGGTGTTTAATAAATAATAACTCACTTCAATTTGTATCCCAAGTTGATAAGCTTGGATTGGACAAGTGGATGATGATTCCATTTGATGATCTGCTTCACTTTAATTTTACACACTGTTTCATCAGATTACGCTCTGTAGTTTGAGTTATGGTTTCAAAGCTAATTTTTTAATTCATTTATTTCTATACAATTTGATTCACTTCACAAAAAAGGATAATTAATTTGGAAATTTACATAAATTTACAACAACTCACTGTGGACATATATTCTGATTCTTATTTGTTTTCTAATTTTGATGAACATGATTGGTTAGCCAAAGATCTACACAAACTGTTTCTTGAACAAAAATAACATTATTAGACATATAATACATTCATCCACTACTGGATAAATGGCGACTAATCACACACAATGCTCAGTAAGTTAAAGAAAGCCTCGCCAGACCACTGGCAGCGGGGTAATCCTCAGTGGAGGTGAACATGGACCAGTCCCAAAGTGCGGATCAACTGGTTTAGGAATCAGAGGTGGATAATGTCCGTTATGCAGTGAGGGATTACCATGTCAGAGCATGGATCGCTTGCCAACCCGCGGGCCTCTGCCCACATGGTGTGAGGCTTAGACAAAGGCAGTGAGACATTACAGAGACAGGTTATTACTGTGCATCAGTCTAGGTGGAGAGGAAGGAGCGGCGGTACAAATGAGTGCATCGCAAAGTGGGTTTTAAACAGCCTCCATATTGAGACGATAGATAAGACCATCTCTGTAGGAGTGGAGCTGCTGAGTATAAACTCTTTGATTTTTAAAACACTTCTCCAAGAAAGAAAAGAAAAGCTTTTAGCTGGAAGCAGAATTGAAAAGTAAACAGATTTTCAGACAATAATTGTGGCAGAACATTCAGTCAATTTAGATCAATAAACTGCACTTCTTTGATTGTGTTTAGGAAACACTAACCATGTTTGTCCTATAATGCACAAGAAAAAAATTCAGAAAATTATATCTATATGTATCTTTTAAAGCAATGTTCTTCTTAGTTATTACTGGCCTGCAACACTTGATCCAATAAATAAATGTGCACTTACACTTGTCATTGTAAATAAAACCTCTCCTTTTATTCTCTTTTATATCTGCCTGTCATATAACTTTTCTACCTCTAGTCGATTATTTTCAACTGGCTCTGGGAGTTGGAGGCTAAAGTAAACTTAAATGCCAAGGGGCACACATTACTTTTACCAAGATGCAGTTTTGTCCTTGTTGAAACATTTTCTGCAATTACATGCAATTTAGGATCAAGTAAAAAAAAATATCCAGGTTGCTAAGATCAGCAGAACCCAGTGCCCTTACAACCACTGTTAAACAATTTATAGTTCAGGAATATATATATTAAAAAAAAGCAAAAAAGCAGAGGGGTCCTTTGCCTTGTGGAGCATTTGTTAAATAATCATCCGAGGGGATTTTATAAGGGGCGTTTTTGTCTCATGTGGAAGAAGGATTCTCCTGCATTGCCAAATTCAGTCTACTACGGTTTCCATCTTTTTAAAACATCCGCTTCTCTATATTTAAAGGCGACAAAGACTGTGCTGACCTGGCTTTAACATCTTTTCGAGGCGATCTGATGATGTCAGTGTTTCCAACAGTCCAGGCCACCTATCAGAAGGGCATAGTGTGGGTTAATGTACATGCATACTACAAAAACACATTGTAATCTGCCTGTATGAAGATGAACCCATAATTTCAGCATACTGCTTATCAAAGGTAGGAAATTGCATGTTGACAGAGTTTATCTTGCAGTGTATCTGTTACCAGTGTATGCTTAAATGGTGATGGGAAGACAGAACTGCTTTCCATTTGTACTAAAAATTTGAGTTTTGCAATTTCCACTTGGAAAACATTCTGAAATAGAAATTGCAATGTAGAAAATGAATGCAGTTAAAGCTAATGCAGTAAATCCTGTTAAATACCGGTGTGAACAAACTTAAAAGAGGTTACAACACTGTTGAGCAATTTTATCTGTGTCAGCCTTGAAGGTGTAAACACAACATTAGGACACACTTTTATTGGTTAAAACAATAAAAATAAAAACAACATTTCTGTTAAAGGAATAGTTTAAATAAAATACAGCTTGTATTAAAAACCATTAAAAACCAGCCAAAGGGAATATTTTCAATTAAAAGTTTTATTGAGCTCTTGCAGGACTTCTCTCCAACTTTGAATTTTATTAAATTATATCCTCTGATTTAATGACGCAGTATGGAGTTTATACTGATAATTTCTGGAGCTGAATATATCTTGTGGTCAATGTACCTCAATCTTTCTCCTGCAAAGCACATTAAATCATATTCAGTAAATTAGAATATGACTTCTGGTGAGCCATGTTTATCAAATTAAAAGTAAGTAACTTTTAGACAGGCTAAAACACTTTTCATCAACCCAACATTTATGTGTTAAAATGTGCTTTTGAAAAGTCTGATGCAATATTTAATCTTAAATACCTTGTTTTTATCAATTGTAAGTGGAAAATCTTCATAATGAATATAAAAAATGGATTGAGTGAAATTAATCTGTATTTTGTTTTTCTTTGTTTAACCAGGTAAACCCCCATTAAGATCCAGATATAATTTTCAAGAGGGACCTTAGACCTATATAATGTGTTTCACTTTTGAGTTACTGAACCTAAATAAGAAAAAAAGTGAAATGTTTGAATATCTGAAATGAAATGTTACAGAACCAGGAATGGACCAGTTGATCTCCTTGTTGATCAGCTGAAGGCCCAGTCTGTGCCTCGGCTACGTCTTTATTTGCATATAACTGATATTTGATCAGTGGACAGATTTTAATGGTCGTGTCAGCAAAGTCTAAATTCCCCTAAATCAACCAGAACAAATGTTTACACCAAGTCCAAACAAGGCCTTAAATTAGTGGCTTATATAGTAAAATTTATTTAAGTTTATCCCCACCGACTAACAGCACAGCATTTCCCTAAGGGTGTTTTTATCAGACATGGGTACAGTATGCAGATTATTTTTCAGCACTTTTAGGTTTTTACTCAAATATTAGTACATAGCAGTCATGCAGAAAAATTACTGAAGCGTACAAAAGCACATGAGGTATAAGGCTACTCAAATACTGAGAACTGTTTAATGATTAAATTTGCTAAAAGTTGTAATAAGACAGACAAGAATATACCACGTGGAAATAATTTTCAAGCATAAATTAAAAAGAAAATCTGTAAAAACAAACAACTTCATTACAAAATAACCAAATTAGGCAATGAATAAACTCCTTTCCAAGCTATATTAAAAGTATAAAGAGTGTACAAAGTAGGAATAATAAATGTGTCTGGTGTTTGTTGCGATAAAACAACCAAATTCTGGTAGGGTAGCCACAAATTGTACTCAAGTAACAGAAGCATTACTTCAAAATAATATTACTTAAGTAGAAATGAAAAACATGGTGAAGTAAAACTACAAGTGCTTAATTTTTTAAATGGTTACTCAAGTAAATGCAACTAAGCAAATATAACAAATTACTACTCAACTCTAGCTGTTGTACAGCAATCAAAGCTCTGTCTTTTAATGCCAGTATTGTTTTAAATAAGTTGGTTATAATAAAGTGAGTTATATGTGACTGAAGCATTAAACCAGACAGCAACCTCTAAAACAGGATGTGATGTACAATTACTTGTGAGCTATATTTGGAAGAGATGGCAGATTCTACCTTGTAGATAAGTCTGGTAGAATCCCACAGAAGAGGAAGTAGCTGGATGCATATACAGTATACACGTTTATCCTGCTCTGATTCGTATTCTTAAAAGAAGCAGAAAATATCAAAAGTTTATAGATCATAATACTTATTTTTTGTGCTCTAACCCTTCACCATGAAATGACTCCTTTTGAGTTTATTCCCAGGTCCCACATAAGACGCTGACCAGCCTCCCCAGCTCCTCTTGCTCCTCTATGCTATTCTGTCATTTGTAGCTTGCACTGAAAAGCCTTCTGAGTAACGTTCAGTTTCCCAAGCTCAAAGAGATTCAAAGTACCAACACAAGTATTTGCACAAAATCTTAAAGTCTGTTCTTATTGCTGTTCAGGGCTGAGGAGCTGCAAATAGTCAATGTTCCCTCCAGCCCGAGGCAGTACAGTAAATCAATGAGCAAAAAAGTGTTCACCAAGAAACCTAAGCTTTACGGCTTCAGATCAACAAACGGTCTCACTTAAATTGGTCTGAAATTTTCAGAAGGTGGACAGTTACATTATATTTGAAGTAAACAAGATACTTTGGTTGAACCGCAGAACTCAATGATGCTGGCACACAAATGTTATCCGAAGCTAAGCACTTACACCAAAAGAGAGAGCGCTACACAAATCTGGCTCAAACAAAAGGCCAGTTCTGGTTGCTTTGTTATTAGCAAAAGAAGGAACCAGAATCATGATATCAACTCATATTCCGCTGAGCTGCAACAACAGCCAGGCTGAATTAAAAGGACTCAAGCTTGGTTTAATGCCTAATCCAGAAACATGAATTTCAACAGAGCTCTTGGCTGCCCTGCCTTTGTGTCAAAAGTTCGAACTGTGAAGACAGCAGGTAGGCTTTTACACATTTTGTGGAACGCCCATTAACTAACCTGCCTCTAAAGGACAGAGTCAGAGGTCTGTGATCATGCCAGAAGTCAAAACCAGCCAAAATGACTTTGCTGGCTATCATCTGCAGTATGTGGTTGCACGCCATGATAGTTAACTTAGATATGGATGTTGTTGCAGTCTAAAGCCTAGATCTTAAAGGTTCAAGCTAAAATGGAAAGTCTCAGTGCAGATGGAAAATAAATGCTCCTGAATGACTTTATATACTCTAATGATTTGCCTCAAGAAGAATTTCCAGCTTCAGATTAATTTCTAAGATTAAGCATCCACCATTCTGAATGGGTGCTTAAAAGATTTCAGATCATATCTTTCATCTTTTGTTTCCCCTAAACTTTGCACTTTTTGTAAAAGTATTCACACTCTTTTTTGGGTTTTTGGAATATTACAACCTCAAATTTCAACACAATCCATTGAAATTTAATGTGACAGTCCAACACATCATGTATAATGTATAAGTGAAAAAATATGTACATGTTCTTTTAAGGCCACTAATATACTATGGAATATTTTTACGATTATCTGAGGAATCGGATCTCTCTCTCTCTCATCCTACCGTTCGCTCCAAACCATCACAACACGATTCCAACGCCAGAAAAGCTGTCATAGTCCAACCATTGTAATCCTTGTTTGTACCCCAAACCCTGGCAAAACGGCGTACAATTCAACACCATGCTGCTAGCACTTCACAACAACTCATAGGCGGACGTGAGAGCGCTGCCATCCAGAAATAATGATCCGGGCGGAACACGGTGAGCTACATAATAAAACATAATTTAAGAAAGCTTCGAGGCAGATTTTCCTCAATGAATGTTAAGAATCGAGGTACTGGAATCATTCGAGAAATCGTTTCAGCCCTAGGTTTGAGATTCACCTACTGGCAGAATAGCAAAGTTAAAAATACATGTATGATACATGGTCGAGTAAAGGTCCAGATTTGAAAATGATGATGTGCAGCAACATTTCAAAAACTAATGTTGACAGACTCTTTATTTAATTCGGCTGAATTTGAGTAGTGCTACAGCAAATAATGACTCAAAGTTTGTGGTTGTAACTTGAGAAAATATGGAAAAGTTTAAGAAATATTTTTACGGGTGGCTTTATTGCTCCTATCTAAATGACATATTTTCTAAATATCAGCTTTATCTTTTATCAAACCCGCTCATTCTGCCTTTATTTCATCGACTTTAAGGCATGTAGGCCAATGATAGCTCTGGTTTCCCTCATCCATTCTACTCCTCCAATTAGGCGCCACGGCAGAATGAATGACATAAATGGATATGACTTTTCTATCTGTTCTTCCCTCAGTACAAAGAAATTTGTTACACAGGAATCTAATTTATTTCAAATGTGAGCCGTGCCATTGCTAGACAGCAACAAAACAATAATTGTCACAAGTGATGTTTTTCTTTTTCAAATTGTTAGCTGCAGCAAATAGCCAGTGTCGACCGTCTAATTTCCTTTTTCACCAACAGAAAATCAACATGTCAGTAATATGGAAAAGCAACACTGTGCCTTGATTTTAGATGTTTTTTTTTGTTGTTGTTGTGGTCATTTGGCACAGGAAATAGGAATAACTAGAATTAAAGATAACCAGAAATCTATCTGAGACTTTGTCAAATTTAAATGCACAGAGATTACAACCTGACACTAGTTTCAGATGTTGATACAATATAACGTTATTTTTCTACATCTATTTCATCCGCAGAGCCCTGTGGGTTTGGCCGTGGGGTTATGTAGTAAAAAACTAGACACACTTTGCATTTATGTAGATACCATTTCTGGGTAAAGTACATATTATACACTGACATACAACTAGACAGGGGAAAACTACAAGGAGGATCCTGCTTACTTATATAGTTATTACTGAATTATTATATTTAAATCACACTATTTTACTCCCTCTTTCCACTGAGGCATCGGTATCTCTTGCTCTGTTTCGGTTTATTTGTCATCTGTTCAATGAAAGTTGCTGAAGACAATTCAGGGCATGAATGCAGCGATAAACATGTCTCTTCACACTTGGTTGTCAGTGATCTTTTCAACCTGATCTGTTGCAAAATTTACCAAGGTGACATTTCGTAACACCTGAAGATATGCTACCTAAGCTAACTTTATAAAACAAGTCTCATTCACTGAGCAGACAAAGGGCACTTGATATTATTCAGACAAATTTCCATCCATAAAAAATTCAGACTGCAAATGTCTGACCCGAGTCGTGCTCTGGACAGTAACAAGGTGTCCTGCGCAGCTGAAACTGCCACAGTCTTTATGATGTATCTCATTATCCGACAGTCTCCTCTGCAGTATTCCACCACGAGGGGGGAATGTCTAGGCTCTAAGCAAGATCTACAAATGTCACTGGGCCTTCCTGTTAAGATGTAAGCAGAAGATCCCCTCCCTCTCATTTCCTTGCTTATTATGGCATAGAATGAGCAATAGTAGGTGAGGAGTGACATTCTCTCAGACGAATCCTTGGAAATGGTGACGTACTCCAAGTCTATCATTGAAGTCTGAGTCACCACCTGTTTCTTCCCTGCAGATAAAAGCTGCACCACAAACAGAATATCTTATTGAGTTGTTGCTAAGGGTGATAGAAACATCTCTTTGGTGTAGTGCATTTCTATTTTAAAAATAAATGCAAAAGAGGGCAAAAAGTGACGGGGGAAAAAAAAAGTTCAGTCCTGAAAAAAAAAAAAAAAGAAAACATCAAGAAACAATAACAGCTCATTGGCAGCATCAGTTTATGTTGTACAAAGCAATATGTCAATACACTTTTCAAAATGTCAGCCCACTGAGACAGAGACAACAACCTACTGCTGTATTTAGATTGACGGAAGATAAAAATAAAACAACATTCAGACAGTATAATTCTTCAAGAATCCAGTATTTCATCCTTTTTTTTTTACTTTTCAAATGATGTAAAGACTTTAAATGCATGTACACTTATGGTGCTCATGGACTCACATACAGAGCTTTAATTTAATTTAGCACATGTTCAGAAGACAGGAGCAACTAAAAAATAAGAAATAATTAATGTAGTGAATATCATCAGACTAGTTCAAAGTAGTGCTTTTGAGACTCAGCTTGCTGATTGGGGAACATGAAAGGGGCCCAGGGAGACGGTGGGTTTCATATAACACCATGATTTATGAGCTACCAAAACAAATCAACAAGTTTAGCTTTAATTGTTTTCTTTGCGATTGAAGGTGGGGGTAGTTAATACAGAGCAATGATTGATGGCACAGGGCACAGTGGTTGGCTGAGCACTTTGTCTTTTCGCCATGTAGCTGAGGAATTGAACCAGCTGATAGAAGCGATTAATTTGAGGGATTTTTTTTTGTTGATTTAGGAAATGGAAAAGTTCTAAAATGCACAAAAATTGTACCGGTTTTTAGGGATTTGCAGGTTCTGGTCTTACAGTCTGCTTTATGATTTCAGAGGAGAAGCAGTAAATATAGTGCCTTTCAAAGGAATTTATACCTGGGGAACTCCTCATTTTTTCAAATGACAGCCGCAAACTATGATGGATATTATGTGATAGATCAACACCAAGTAGTGCCGAAATGTGCTGCAAGATCTAAACTATTCCTTCGTAGCTCTGGCTGAATGCTTAGTGTAGTCCAGCTGGAACAGTCTGAAGAAATTTGAAACCTCTGGCTTGTTTTCCTCCTGAGTTGCTCTGTATTTAGTTATCGTCACCTTCCTGATCAACTTTCTGGTCCCCACAGGATATATTTGAGCAGAATTGGTTCGTTTAATTTTTTTATTCATCGTCTTCTTTTTAGGATCTGTTATGGCTTTATTCAACAACACCTGTTTTGCCACTGACTTTTTTAAAATAGGATTTTCTCTCCAGCTCCTCAAGAGTTACCAGGGGTCTCCTGGCTGCTTCTGTAATTAAGACTCTCCTTTCCCACCTCTCAGTTAAGGTGGATATGCTCTTTCAATTTACATATTATGGATTAAGGGTCTCCAGCTCCTGTCCTTGAGAGCTGCTGTCCTGCAGCTTTTTGAAGGATTCCTGCTCTAACACGGATCAAATGGCTTAATTTTCTACTCAGCGTGTCATCAAGCTTGCAGATGCCTGGTCATAAGCCATTCAGTGGGTTTTGGTGTGTTGGAACAAGGATGCATTTAGAAGTTGCAGTGGCTCTCACGGACTTGAGTTGGAGACCGCAGGTTTAAACATTCGCCAAGAGATGGTCAAAGCTTGAGAAGCTCTAAACCTCATCATAACTGTATCCCTGACCTGTGTGGTATTCTGTTCAGTTTTTAATATGTAGGTGACTTCTGAAGGTTTGGATTTTTCTCAATTTTATTTACTTCTGGAGCAAAGAAAGCTAAGTGCAAATCCACATCGTACTTATTTGTGAAAAAAAATCTGAAAATAATTTTTCACATTTTCTGTTTCCTTCACTTCCGTCATTATGCGCTGGTTTGAGTTGACCTCTTAATAATATCTCAACTGAATTGACTTGAAGTTGTAATATTTCAAAATAACAAAAAAATTCAAGGGGCACAATTACTTTTGAAAATTGCTGTATTTCCTGAGGTATTTGTGTACTGCAACAGCTTTGCATTTGTACCTAAACAAACAAGCATTTGTATTCTTGTGGAAAACCTCTGCAAGATTTACCGGCTGACGTTTTGTTTAATAAAGTTATCTTGTGTGTAAGCAACATTGGTTTTCTAAGTAAATGAGACAACCATTTAATTCAATGCTTTGCTGATGATGCTTTGCCTGGAATAGTGGCTGTTAACCATTAATCAGTGGGGCACACCTAATTTACAAGGACAACAGAGCAGGAATGGGTCCTGCACAGGAGTGAAAGTGGTCACGCTGCTACATTAAATCACCATTAGTAATTAGTGAGGCTCGTGGCTCTGCAGACCATGAGGATGTGTGGTGATTGTACAAGAGAAAGATGATAAAATACTATGTCTAGGTGATATCAAAACTGATCAGCTCTCCATAGATCATATCACAGTGCTTCAAGCAGAAATTAACAGTGTTAATTGTGCCCATGTGGTGCAAAGGTGCTTCAGAGAGTAACCTTGCAGCTCCCGCCAGTAAGTCACTGCATGCCAGCGCAGGTTTATTTATTTTTTGCATTTGTTCCAGCTGGCTAGCACCCGATGCAATAGACTGTAGATGATTTACTTGTGCTGATAATTAAATCATGTTGAAAGGAAAAAAGAGAAAAAATTATGGGTAGAGAAATATGTCTAACTTACGTACTTTTAGTTAGGCTTGAAGAAAAAAAGCTGGACTTTCCCCTATCAATTCATATGTATGACCTTCACTGTAAATTACTATAATAAAATATGATGAGCACCACTTGGAAGTGGTTCCTCTCCACCAAAAAAAGACTTTGGAAAACAAGGATTATGGATCTGTGACTACGGCTGAACAGAAAGTTTGTCTTTTTCTTCTTACAGCAGCTACACAATGCATACTGAAGCTGCAAAGACAATAAATCACACATAATTGATTGCAGCACTGTCTTGGAGTGTTTTCGCAAGCATCAATCACGTTTACAACGAATTAAAGGGACTGCTCCAAGTGCTTATGATGCAGAACAAACTGAGATGGACTCACAACAAACAAATTATATTGTTGTTCCCGCAGCTGGAAAAGTAAACAGCACAACCGGGTTCATCAATTTTATATTCAAACGAACGTTGCAATTGTCAAAATTATCTCATCAGATATATTAGTTGGAAATTAATCCTGGTTCCTGGTTCCTGGTTTCAATTTGTTACATTTTTGTTCTTTAATGAGGGATAAAAAGAAATGGCCTTTTTTGCAATTTTTTTGGACACTCATACACTTTTGTGAATATTGGATATACTTTGCTTGAAGGCCTTATTTATGGACCCAATGCATTAAAGCAGTGCAACACTATCCTACTCTGCATGCTCCTTTAAACACAACCATTTTTTCCTGGGCTAAGAATATTATATCTTGTTTTACCTAAATATAATATGTACATGACTCTAGGAAACATGGTGCTATCCACTAAGTACTTTTTCAGATGTAAGCGCAGGGATTTATTTTACACAAATAACTAACAATGCACATCCTAAAATAACCACTAAAACGATCATAACGGTCATAACTTAACTTTGGGTGCAAAGGAAAGAAGTTTCAACATGGTTCAAAAGTTTAATTATATCTACTAAATCTGTTTCAACAGTAATTTATATCTAATAGCAAGCACAAAGAGAGACTGTGGCAAACAACTTTAGACAGACTTTAAAAATTATTTGTGACTGAATTACACTTTTCAAGAGCAGGTCAAACACTGGGAGGAATTAAAATGTTACCCAAAATACATTTTCTCTTCTACTTCAAAGCCATTTATTCATGCAGCCCACTGTCTGAAGCTGACTCTGTCATTTTCTTTTGAAAGCTGGTAGATCACAACAGATATCAATAAACCAAAGCAGAGCTGAAACCAACAAAGAAGCTAAAGCAAAAACAACCTTTGACGTTTTTCACCTTTAACTTGACGAATTCTGCATAACTCAATTGGAAAACAGATACATTTACCAGAGAAGCAAGAGCTGTATAAAATTTGTCAACTGAACTTGTAGCCATTATTTTGTGCTCATTGTTGGATATCACACGGCACGATCGAACCGTTATACCTAGGATTTCTGTCGGCTAATGGTCTCTCAGGTTTTGAAAATGGGCCGACAATCAGCCGACAACTCTAAGATCGTGTAGTGTGCCCTGAGCATTACACTAAGGAAACGAGGAAGAAAGAGGTCAGTGAAGAGCACTGAAGTTAAGCCTTTTTTCATTCAGTGTCATCAACAGAAAGAGAAAAAGGCCGGAAGAAACGATAAAGCCGATAATTAAAATGAGGTAATTAGAATGAGATCAAATCATCATGCGATTAATTGATTTATTGTTTATCGCGACAGGCCTAAATTGGCCCCTTGACAACAAAAACCCTGGCCATCTGAAGAAAGGTAACCCTCAAAGAGTGATTCTCAATTCTTTTAGTATGGCCATGATTTTCTTTGTGTGTGTTTGTTCTGAGTAAAACATACACACAAAAAATGACAAAACCCAACATTTCTGCTACAGCCCTGTTGGTTTGGAATACATATGAATTGAAGAAATGCTGCATTATTTAAAGGGGTTGTATTTTCCAGGCACATAGCGCCATTTGACAGCACAATCAAGTTATTTTCACTTGTTATGAAAATGTTGTATATATCAAAGATAACAAAAGGAGATTTTTATTTCCCATCGGACACTTTGAAATTGGTCTCTCTCTTTAAGAAACTTTTGCTCTTTCTGACACTCTCCTTTAGCAGGTCATCACAACAACATGCCATCTGCAACCATAATTCTTCAGGCCATTGGACTGAGAGATAATTTATATGCTAACCCGAACAGTAGTAGTTAATATGAGATAACTAAATACGTAGTGGGTGATAAGCGGTATGGACAACACTGATAAATCACTGATGAAACAGCTTCCTGTTTCCTAGATAGTCTGGGAAATTATATTTAATGCACAGGAAGCATGATGACATGAATGCACAAAAGTTACAGAAAATGCAAATCTCAAGACAATGAATATTAACCAAAAACCAAGTGAACAACTAGGAAGTCAGAGCTCAAAGCACAATAGACTTGAGAGAAAACCTAACTCCAAAGGATCATGCCAACATATGCATGCAAGTACAAATTTTTATTTTCTTCCAAACAGATTTACATGATTTATGTTAATTTGTACAGAATAGATCTCACATTCAAAGTGGAAACTGTTCTGAAGTGAATGATCTTGGTTTCATTCTGTTTTACAAAAACAAGCCATTTTAACAGTGCAGTGTTTTCTATTGAGATTAGTTGTATTGAACTTATTTATTCTATCTTATTCATTTATATCAAATTAAGTTAGGTTATATCTTTTACATTCACATTGGAAATAATTCAAGTAGTTCAGGGCATGCTTCTTTTTTTCAAATCTCTCATAATTTTTTAATGGCTTTCCTTTTGTTTTGGTCCCTTTACACAAATGTGTGAGTCACTGTGTCCTTTAAAGTGAAAACTTAACATCCCAAGTAAAACGGGAGGATCGTACACAATCCCCTTAAGTTTGCATCCTTATGTTTTGGTAAGATTTACACACTCAGAGAGAGCCTGAGTCTTTAAATGACAGCACAGTGGGGACGGGGCTTTGACCATGCTCCATGCTATAACATTTGACTCAGCACTGAATGTAAACACTGTATTTACGAATCTTTATGAAATGGCCTTCTCTAGATCAGGTTTCAAAACAGAAATAACACTGAGCCCTTTAATTACAGCAGCTTTTATAGCTGCATCTTTGAAGCAATTAAATTCAGCTCTATTCAGGTAAAGAGAAATGGGACTATAGTGAATCTTGCATGTGAAAAGAGCTATAATTACTGTAGCAGTTTTAGAGAAATGATTTATTTTTCTTTAGTTGTTTTATCTGATTTTCTCACACACACACATGAGTGGATGTTGAGTTCCCTTTCAAATCCTTAGACAGCAACTAGGAACAGCCTCAGGCTTATTGGCTAGAACAAGAACTATTCCACATAATGGAGGAGCTGGAAAGCAAAGAGCAAATACGGAAATCTTGTCGGATTGAACAAAATCTACACTTCAAAAATCATCTTTTGCAGAGGTATCAGTAATGTGTCTAAATAAAGTATTCTTACCAATATATATATTTAAACCACAAATTTCAATGTTTTTTATTGAGATTTTATGAGAAAGGTCAAGTTTGAACATTCTTACACTCTCTCCTCATCATGGTTTCTAAGAACAGGCATCGTTAGTGCTTTTTGTGGTTTGGGTCGCTAACTTTGTACCTGCTCTGTTTGGTGTCATCCTTTTACTGTGGTTGTTATTATTGCTCATTATATACATAATGTGGTCACAGACCTCAGAGCTACACATGAACACCTGTGCAACTAGACCCTGGTGGTCTTATACAAATAACAACTTTACTTTACACAGCCCAAAAAATACCGGAGCCTGGAATGGAGGTTCAGCTTTAAGCAAACCAGAGGCCCTAGCCATACAACCACAGCTACAATAAATCAAAGTATATTAACGAGTCAGGATCCGGACCTAAATCCACCTGAAAATCTGTCTGAGTTGAGTTATTTTGCACAGATGAGTGGGAAAGAAAATCTTAGTCCTCAGGTGTTCAGAAGACTTGCAGCTGTAGCTGCAACAAAAGGTGGTTCTGCATAAATATTGAGTTTGAGGAGAAAAATACAAAGGTACCGAAAGGCTGCCATGGGAGATTCAAAGATTTCTCAAACATGCATGAAAAAAATCAAAGCAACTCTACATCTATGTTTTTGGCGAAGGAATGACATTATAACATGAAATAAAGCTCTAAAAAGTTGGTATTACATTGTATTGCCCCTTTAAAATGTTGCAAAACAGAAAAGGAAAAGGAAATGAGAAGTAATGTTTCCATCTACTGGTTTGGCTACACAAAATATAACTTTGCCAGATGCTGACATTGTTTGTGACGGTAATAACCTGGAAATAGAGATTTGCAAACTAGCATGGACCACACATCTCAGAAAAATGGAGAATTGAGATTGCCAAGTGCTGAACAAAATAGCTCTGTATTTGAAGCTGTGGCCAAAATTGACTAGAAAAGAGAGCTGTGAACTACAAAAACCCTGAAGAGTTCTGCATAGAAAGATTGTATATGGCCCTCTATCTTGTCATAGGCAGCCTCACATTGCTAAAAGGAAATATGCATTTATGATGGTAAGTCATCCTTAACAAAAAATTGTCAAATCTACAATAAAGAAGTATTTTTTTTAATCAATACCAGGATTTTCAAAATTGTATTTGCTTCTCTTTATATTAACAAAAAGCAAATGTAGAACCAGAATTTTATTCATCAGGAGTTATATGAATTTACAGCAACTAAACCTGGAAATAACATATTGTCTTCTTTAAGTTGAGATTTTGTACCAATTCATCATTTGTGAAGTTATTCAAACACTTTGTTTGCAAATTAAAACAGCAACTGGACTTTGCTAATTATGTGAAATGGTAGCAAACACAGACAGAGTTTGAAATCCTCACAAACAATAAACAGCAATACAAAAAAAAAAAAAAAAAGAAACTGCCTTGGATAGGCAGCGTGGTTTGTCCACCCACAAGAAGCTGCACAATAAAACGAAGGAAATGGAGTCTGCCAAAAGAAAAAAAGAAAAAATCATGTGGAACCGAGCAGTGTGAGTCAGGGGAAGGCTGGTGTCAGGAAGATTATCAGCTAAAGGCGCAAAAGGCCACTCTGAGGTAGAAATGTCGACTTATATAAATGTACACCTGATGGAAAACCTATTCTAGAGGGGGTTTGACATAAAAACCGCAAACAATTTCACCCTCTCCAGGTCACTGGCCAACCTACTGGGACCTCTATTACCAACATCCTCCACCTCTAATTCACACTTATCTTAGCTCATCGCAGCCCCTCCCCTCCTGTCCTCAGTCCTGTTCTCTCCAGCTGCAGTCCTGATTTCATGAGTTCCACATCTGTCAGTCATGTTGGGCTTCCAGCTAAATGCAGCAGCTCCTGTTTGAATTGAATGCTTCTTTAATCCATACCTGCAGGATGCTTAAATCCTCAAAATGAAATTTGACTGGGTCTCATAACGTCTTGCCTACTAATGTTTTATTGCTTTGTAACTAAATATTATTTTAACAGCACTTTGTGCTTGTTATATATTTAAGTACTATTAACGACCACCTGCCATGTATAGATTTCTAGCACTTTGACTTTAATGCTGATTATAGCTTATTTAGGGTTTTAGGCTTTATGTGCACCTGCAGTAACACCACTGAACTGAGCCGAGCCTCTTCGAGTGCACATATTTCTATTGTGAGATAATGTGAATTAGATATTTTTTCCTTTTTTTATTTAATGACATCTATGAAGCACACTGTAGTAAAATACCAAGTCTTTCATAAATGAACTAACATAAAAAATAAAAATAGGCTATAAAAGATTCAAATGCAATGACTAGACTCCTGGAAAAAAAAAAAAAAGAATTCATAGTTTCATCTTACTATCTAGACTAAAATTCAAAATTTATAAAGTTGTAAAGGAACATTTTGCTTGCATCCTTAGGAAATATGGCTATTCTGCTGTGTTACTACATCACTGATAAAAGGACAACATTGAATACTACAAAATGAAACCTTTTCTTACTGAATTATTTGGATCCATAAGTTGCATTTTTTTTTATTTATAATTTTTCAAACATTTTAAGCACCTCCAGCGGGGCTAAAACGCCTCTAATTGCCTCAAGTATGTTGAAAAATGCACATGCTGATTTCATCAACCTAATTTCCAGCCACAAACAAAGAGAAAACAAACAACAAAGCTCTCTACCAAATGACTGCTCTCTATCTGCACAGCCCACTAGTCGCTGGATGACTAACCACCAAACTACCTCGGCTCACTAACAAAAAAAGCAAGACAGCCACAACAGGGCTGATGCATGTTTTTCATCCGAAGACAACCCATCTAGAAATGCTTCTTTTATCTATTGCTCTTCTCCATTGAGCTGCATCAAAACAGCATGCTGAGGTCTGAGTGGAAGCGTAGCTCAATGGTGTATCCTGTGTTGCGAGTAGTTTTATGTTTGTCTCTTTGTGAAAAAAGATTCAAGTAATTCTTCATTTACGTAGAGTGCCTTATGTAGATATTAGAACGCCCTGGAACATTTTTTGTTTTACTTTCTTTTCATTACAATTGTAATTTTCTGTGGAACTCTATTGAAATGTTATGCAATAGACAAACACAAAGTAGTATACAGTCTAGGAGTGGGAACAAAAAGAAACATGGTTTTGTACTCAGCCTCCCTGAGTTAATACTTTATAGAACAAGCTTTTGAGGCAGATAGGCAGCAGATATTTTTACATTTCTCTACCGATTTTGGCCAACTGCAGACTAAACTCCAATCCAGTAAGATTGGATGAAGCATACATTTCCAGGTCTTGCCACAGATTCCCATGGGATAAAAGGTTAGGGTTTTGACTGGACCATTCCAACACATATTTGCTTTGATTTAAAACAGAGCTTCACAATATGTCAAATTATAATTGTCATCACAATATTCATTTGGTAACTGGTTGCTTGGATGCAATTTTCAGGAGGATCATTTAGTTCAAGTGCCTTGCCGGCCAATTTTTGCATGCCAACAATATGTCTGTCCTGGTCGATGGAGCTTCCCTGTCCTCTATTAGATGAGGCGAGGGGATTGGTGGGGACATTGTGATGGAAGAAAATGAAGAAAAGACCCAAGGAAGTGCAGGTTAATCACAATCCAGATCAACGATATAACAGTATTCAACATTCAGCATTGCAGCCACATAGTTTCCTAATGTGATGCAGCCTCCAATATGAATCTGCTAAATAAAAGTGTCTCCGGTAGTGGCACCATCCTGATGTTTTGTTTTGGTTTTGTAGCCCAGGAAATATTTAGCCTCACAGAATACAATAATTGGGTTGCTAATGTGCAGTATTTTCAGTTGAGACAGATTAAGCAAAGCTGTCTTGTCTCTTACTTTTGTTCAACAATTATGTACCAAACATTAGGTAACTACTGATAAAATGTGGCAGATATATAAAAGGAAAGGAAAGTAATACGGCAGTGGCCTCTGGCTGCACAAACAAAATACAGAGAGCTGCATAAGAATTGTGATATGACTTATTTTATCAACATTTACATGCGACAGTAATGTTTCAGTTCACTCTTACTGCTGGAGCACACAGATGATCGGACATCTTATTGTCACGTGGAGGAAATGACCGCTCTGCACCACACAAACAGGTTCTCTGAACCATCTGTTTCAGAAATGCGCCATCTTGTTAAAATACTGACTGCTTGTCACATAAATGAGAACGTACCGACATATTTCAACAAGTGATGTATATATTTGCCGAAACTCCCGTTGATAAACTACAGTTCACGTCCAAGTTCAGCACGTAGCGTAGCAACACTGGAAAAAAAATAAAAAAAGATGCAATTCCTGCCCTGTCTTGGGAAACAGTCATCACTCTGAAACACTGCTCTCTAGCGGTCAAAATGTGCAGCACCCGAGACCAACTACCTGAACATATTTAAATGTGCAAAACATTTAAATTGCATAACCGAACCAAAATCATTCAGTAGCAATGATGCTGCAAGATAAAAGGAAACCAACACTCTTAAGCAGTACAATTACTCAACCAAAATTTACCACCCGGCTACATCTTGTCTCAGAAAATACACAAATGTTTGCATTTGGAAAATTGTCAAAAACTTAAAGTAGTATGAATACTTTTGTAGGACTCACCACAAAGTTTCATTGACCTGAGTAATCGGTTCTTTGCTCTTTGCCCACCACCTCTTTGTAAGTATGAAATTATGTATGCACATACATAGCTGGAGCTAAGCCAAGGTGAAGAAAAAATTACAACTACATCAGAGTCTTTTCTGTCTTCAGCTTAGTAAAATACATACATGAAAGTGGTGCAGTGAGAGAAACCAATTACCCCTCCCACTCCCATTCATCTGTACAACAAACTCTTTTATTGATCTGGTGATAATTACCTCAGTCACATCATAAAGCACCTGGAACAGATTGGTGGCTCAAATTATTGATCACCCCAGGGCTACCCTTCGTTGTTCATTGTATTGGCGCTATACATTACTTGATGAGATCTGCTTTGCCGTGCTTTCGCCTGCATTTCTCAATGCTGCTGTGCAGGGGTACATTGACAAAGGAGGTTGGTGGTCAAAAGCATTCTTTCAAAGTCATTTGTCATCCACTCCTGGTCTGTGGGGTTATCCTGCAAGCTAAGGTTAATCCACAGCGTAACCTACTTATCATTTAACCGAAAAAAAGGAAAAGAATCCACACTCATTAAATCTAGACCAGTTTTTAGTGTAAAATGACCTTTTGTTTGTGGTTGTAACTCGAGGGCTGCCCCTGGAAGCACCAGCTGCATCTAAAGGTTCATTACACACATTCCTAAAGGCATGTGTGTGACCCTAAAACCTCTAACCCCTCCACCGGCGAAGTCACTGACCAAACTGACAACAACATTGTAACACCCTCTGAGACCAATACAGTCTGTAGGCAACATACAGTAACACTGGGATTTTGGTGTTTTGTTGATGTTTCCCTCCATTAAAGCTAGAGTTTCACAAAACTTACTAGAAGGTGGCAGTATTATTTAACAAGCCTCAATTTTTCATGGATCGCTGTGGCTGCATGTCAAAAGTTTTCTCCTCCAGCTTGTTCCAGCTGAAAACGGAACAACACAAAGACAAAGAGGAGATGTTCTGCTCTGTTTCTGTGTGGATCACAGCTTTGAGCTCGTCTGGTTATCAAGTGAACAATGGCTTCTGGCGTTTCCCCAGATTCCTCCCTTCTCTGCAGAAAAAGAGCAAAAACATCAGGGTTTGAACCAACAATGAGCGCAAAAATTGCAGGATAAAAGTCTGTTTTTAGGAAAACTGATTATTTATAGCACTTCACTTACTCTGATACTTGGCGAATTGTTGACCAAAGCCTTGAAGTCTCTCACATTTTGTCATAGATCGAGACAAGTAGCCTATAAGTATGCAGTGGGAGAGAAATCACACGTTTTTCATCATTAGATTGGAAAAGAAAAAATCTGAAGAATACATTTGTATTCATCCACTCTTACTCTGATATATCTAAGCTTTGCATTAGTTATGTTTTGGCAAAACTGCCCGTTCTGTTCGAGCCACTACTCAATAAAATCTCACTTCCGTGAGCATCAGAATGTAAACAAATATAACATATTTAATATACAATGAAAGTGGTCACAGGTGTGGCTTGAAATATGTTCAAAGATGTAAATAACCCATCAAATTTGATTAAGCTCGACTTCATTTGCAAAGAATAATGGGCACAAGTTTCAGAGTCCAAATGTGCAAAAATGGCAGAAAACAAATCCGAATGGCTTCCAGCTTGCTATGTAAACAAACAAGTGGTTTAACAGTCTGTTAACTAACCAGAACTAAATTGCATGTCACAATTTTAAAATTTTAAAAACCCTTTAAAAATTATGTATTCCTCTCCCTCTTTTTCACCATTATGCTCTGCTTAGATAATCTCTAAAAATGTGACAAAGTCTAAAAAGGTTCAGTGGTCATAAAGGTCTTTGTACATTATATTTCTAAAAACACAAGAATTAACTAAAATATTTCTGGAGTGATAGATTCATCCCTTAAAAATATCAACAAATCAATCAGAGAGAACAAATCAGTTTTTTTTTTCCAGACTAAACATCTAGCATTTTGTAAGGCAATTTATTCCCAGGATATGTAATTACTGCATTCTGCAACTGGGGTGCATTGTGTTGAGATTTAGTGAAAAACAAATTTCTAGTTAATACAAAATCATCCCTGCGATGTAATCTCCTGTGTACTGTAACAAGCTTATGAAATGAATAGTTTATAATAAATAGCTGCCAATGTGTTTTTGTATCCATGCCACCCTGACAAAAGCTTTAATTAGGGGAGTGAATGACAGTGAATGAGTTCCCCCCTGAGAGCGTTATCCTTAATACATTTTGAACCACAAAAGTTGCATTGATAGCTGGATAATAATCTAACATTTCACACAAAATGGTCTGCTTAGCTGTGCGCAGAGTGAAAGCCATTTATGTGGAAACATAACACACAAACTGGTTTAAGGCCATTTGTTTCATCATGGGACATGAGAAAATAAACATAATACAAATACGCAATATTTGCCAACATTTTAATAAGGTAAACTGTGACTTTGCAAGCAAATCTATTTGTGATCAATGCTAAATCTATCATCTTTGTCTTTGACTCACCAGCATTTGATAAAATCCTTGGACATTAATATCGCAGGAGAGGAATTATTGTGGATCACCAGCATGGTGTCCCCTGCTGTCTGTATCGCAAAGGTTGCTGAGGATAGAAAGCTCACCTTATCCATCTGCACTGAACCAAACTGGCTCTGGGCAGGTGTTCAACACCGCCAGGTGCAAAGCAGCTGACACAGCCATAGCTCCCCAGTGCTATTTGTCACTGTAAATAACATTTGTTTCTTCAATATTAGAATTGGACATGAGTGAGCATCCAGCTGGTCTTTCTCATTCTCCTCTCATTTAGGCTGTTAAGAGAAAGGTCATTTGGTGGAAACAGATGGCCAAACCCTTAACTAGGTGCTGAGCATGAAAAGCTGAGAGTGGCAATTGGCATTTTATATGCCCCATTCAAGTAATCGGAATATATTGGAGACAGGGAGTGTATGGCTAAATGACAAGATATTTTATTTATTATAGGCATCAAAGTTTATGCTAAAATCGTGACAATTCCACTGCAGGAATTCCCGTGAGAACCTGCAAACTGAGCCACCTTCCTCGTGTTTTTGTGATAAAAGCTGATACCACTTTGGCTAGACAACATATTTATGTTGCACCTAAACATACAACAGCCCTCCGGCCTTCCACATAGTGCTGCATTAATATAGTGAAACAGATTAAATGTCAAGCTGTTTGCTGCTGTGTAAGAATGCTGTTTCAGAAGTAGTTTGAACCTACAGTGTTTTTTTTTTTTATTTATTTTTCTTTTAATCCTCCACTGCAGCGGGAGCCACTGTAGCCTACATAATGAAAGAAACCATAAAACCAACTTTAAGTGCATCTGAGGGAAGAGGGGGAACATTTTTCTGTGCTCTGGGACAGGACAATTAAACTAAAATAAAGTCTGGTAAAAGTTATAACAGCCCGCTGAACCTCCCAGGAGAAACATAGGAAGTCTGTATGGGCGGTAAGGTGGTGCTGCTGGTGGTAGGGGGCTGGGAAATAGAGTGCTGTCACACTTCCACACCCTGCGGAGCAAAGCCAAAAAGGGGAGATACATAGATCTGAAAACAGTGGAACGCCTCGGGCTTCAGATATTTTGTATCACAATGTTTGTAAAATTCCTGCTGATGAGGTGATTATAACAGAGCACACACTGCTTTTAGCCTGACTAGTAAAGACATTTTCTTTTATTTCCATTAAAAATACAATAGCTGGTCCCTCCAGCGGGTGTGTGAGGGGCTGCCGCTGTTTCTTTTTTTTGTGTGTGCTTTAAATATGGGTTCATATTTATTCCAGCAGCTGACCTCATTGTACGTACAGTGCAGAAAGCATTTTTGCTCAAGGGATTTTTGAGGAACTGTCCATGGTTGTTCAGGTTCAATGGGCCTTTTGAAGTGAACAGAGACTGCATGGTGTGTCCTCTGTGACCGACCATTTTGTTTCACCAGTTCACCTTGTAACACAGCTGATGCTGGACTTGACGAGAGATAAAAGTCTTGTAAATCAGAATCCAGTTTGTGTGCATTCAGTGTTCAGATTTGAGCAAAAGGGCTTTGCAGTGGGCTTTTGAAGCAGCTCCGGTGTGTCTTTAGGGGACGTTAACTTTTCCTGTTTATGAAGCATCTGACAACGCTTTGCTGGCAGGGCCAGACACGTTTTTAATGAAAAGTGCCACTTGGGTGCTTACTCAGTGAGTAGGATCTCATCACCTGCTCCCAGAGAATGGGTATGTTTTTGATTGTTTGTGTGCTAAGGTTAACCTTTCTTTATAAGTCCTGCAAGTATGAAATAAATTTTTTCACACCCCGAATCTCTATAAAGTGGACTCTGACCGTTGCTTCTTCAAAATATGCTTGTGCATCACATGTATATTTCTCCAGCATTTTTAATTTGAACTTGATCAGAGCACTAGAGATAAAAAATAAAAAAAATCACCTACACATCATACCACAGACAAAGGATTGAAATAAAAGGTTGAGGAAAATCATGTGTCATACAAGATTGGTGCGGTCAGTCCGACTTGAAAATGTTATACACATTCAGTCCATTCACCATTTACCAAGCATAAGAGAGAAAAACTTCCAATATGAATTTGAGATGTTTCCTCACATTTTAGTGTTCAGATTTCATATAATAAAAACCCAGAGACATTTGATTACAGTAAGGTGTTTCTAATTTTTATCTTGCAATATTTTTCCACCAAGTTTTTACAAACTTCAAGTTGTCAGCCAATGTATTTGCAAAGTCTCCTGCTGCCATTAATTGCGCCATCTATGAATATCATCTCCTCAACATATTTTGCACCCATGCAGTGCCATACAATCACACACCCACATTCGTGCTGTCAGTACTATGCATCCACAGCGGTTGTCTTGGCTAATGGCACACCTAACCTAATAGATGTAAACAGATCATTCTAATTGAGTATGTGCAATTTCTGAAAATGGGACGACAATTTGTGCTATTAAAGACGTTTGTCTTTCTGACACCTTATGTAACATGATTAACATCTTAGAGAGCTTTGGTCGGATTCATGTAAATAGAATAATAGCAATCAAAAGATATATGTAAAAAAAACAATGTCAGAAAGACTTACAATCATTAGCTTCTGTAAGATAGTGATCTAAACTTTGTTTAGTTATAATCATTCGGTGAATTGGACAGTAAGTTTTTGTTTTGTTCAACACACCAGATTCCATCTGAGTGTAATAATTACAGTCTCATCTGACCAGAAGACATTTTGACTTCATTCATCCTCCTTTTTAATGTTTTTTGGAAAGCTTTTTAATGCAGTTTTTATCCAAAGAGTGGGAATGATTTTTGTTGTAATTTTTTTGAGGCTTCCAAAATGGTTCAGACAGTGCAGTTATCTTTGTGTGCTGCTTCAGACATCATGATCGCCATTTATAATGCCTGCATCAATTTTCTGTCTTGCACTTGTATTTTCAGAGTTGCATTGTACAGATACATTATCACCTGTGGTGTAATTTATAAGAGGAAACAACAAAAAAACCCTCCACTTAGGTTCTGAATAATATTCTATATCTGTGTTTTCAATTTGTTATCAGTCACTGATTTTCAAGTGTCTTTTCCATGTTTTTGAAAACAAACAAACAAAAGATTTCTGAGACATTTCATCTATATTTTGCATCACATTGCCTTCCAAAACTATTCACAAGCATTGAAACTGTTCTTTTTTACTTCTTGCTACATTACAGCCAGAACTTTTGAAGTATTTTTATTGGATTTAATGTAACAGACCAACATCAGTCCTTGATTATGAGGTGGAAAGAAAATTATACACAAAAATCTTAAAAGTGTGGATTGCATGTAAATGTAGCTCCACCCAGTCACTGTTCTGGAGTTCTTTGTGATTTGTTTTTTGGTTTTTAGTTCTCCTTAGCTTGAAGATATTCCTGGGCTGCATTGTGGTGGTTTCTCTGCTTTATACCTGAGAAACAAAAGAAAATCAACCCATTTACTTACAAGGCTTGCAATAAAGTCCATTCGCCACTGTATGATCAATGAGACCTATCAATTCTCTTTCTAGCCCTTTATGTGGTTTATATTTAAGCAGCTTACCTTTGTGTGTCTTTGTTGTCCTAGAAACCAGCTTTAATCTTACCTTGGTGCTCTTTGGAACTCTGAAATTTGTATTTCGAGCTCAAAAGCAACAATAATAATAGTGATGTTTTATATTTTTTAGTTCATTTTGAAAAACAACTTTTGTTCTGAAGATTTTAGGCCTATTTCCTGAATAATATCCATGTAGAAAAATACAGTGTCATTTCTAGACATTAGGCAAAACCAGATGATATTTTTCTGTCATGTCCAATTTCATATTAAAGTGTTAAAAAAATGTTGTTTTTGCATTTTTTTTCATTAACTTTTGATAATCTCTACAATTAAACGGTTGGATACTATTTCAGCTCTGACAAGGTAAAAAGTGTGCTTTATGGAGAACAGGTCACTCTTCCACTAAAGGTCCAACATAGATGGAACATGTAAACAACCAATATTCAAACTGGACAGTATCTTGCTGTAAACAGTGAAAAAAAGCCACCCTTAAAATTAAAATTTTAAAAAGAGGTTTCATCAACTTTAAAGTAGAAGTGTTCAATTTAAAGATTGGACCCTTTTCCTTATCTCTGCTTGTGAGGGGGGAGCAAAAACCCTGGAAAAACCCTGAATTGGAGAACAATAACAAGCATTGATTATGTGAGTCTGTCATTGTCAGATGTAAACTTCAGCTCATGATTATTAATGGGTTGGTCTGATATGGAAATGAAGACGCATCCGACTGATGGCTATGTGTGCCAGCGAAGCAAGGCCAACAGTGCACTGACAGAAAGTTTTCTATTTTTATTCATTTTACTTTTAGCATCTTTTATCTCCCACAGTGCTCAATCAGCAAATCCCCCTTGCTGGGAGTCTATAACCTTTTCCCTTGATTCTATGAACCTTTTCATATTCAAATATTTTTCAAAAGTACAAAATTACAGTTGCCTACATAAACTATAGGCAATAGTTCACACCTAGTGAAGCTTTCAGTGCAAATCTGAAAGACTTATTGTGGGACTTCAGTCTACAAAGCCTGATTAGATCTATTTAGATAAACCCAAATGTGCCATTGCCTTTCCGAAAAATGCATCTTCTATTTTTTAATTTTTTTTTAATATGTACTTCCACTCCAGGCATGTTGCAGGCAACAACAACCAAGCCAGGCAAAGACTTCTCAGTGCATATTATAAAAGGCATATCGGTCTTAAGAACTTAATTTATTTGAGTTCTTCCTCATATGAAGTATTATCTGGCTGAATTGTCCAAACCCATAAAGTTTGGTTTTCAGATTTAAACAAAATAACAAGAGTTTAAAAATATCTTTATCAATTTCTCTAATAAGCAAAATAATTGTAACAAGTTCACGAGACATCAATTTTTTTTGTAATCTAACTGGTTGATTTTTTTCAATTTGTTTTTTGCTTTTTCCAAATTACCAACATCTTTTAGCAGAAATTATTCATTGCAGTTTGTATTATTCAAACCGTTTTTGGGGTTACTGGATAACGTGATATGATTTGCTGCGATTTACCTAAATGTAGACAGATTTACCCATAAATGGACGCAACTTGTTTAAAATATGGTGACACTGTCTTAACACAGTTTAAGGGGAACAGGTTCCTTTGTGTTTAGTTTGAAGATCAGACAGGTATCAACACTCTTCTTTACACATGCTATATGTGTACAAAAAAGCTTTAGTATCACACAGTGTCCTTCAGAAATTGACTGTCTACAGAGAAGCATGGCTAATAACACCGTGTAAATCATCTGTCAGGTAAGGACGCTGTCAGTCACTCCATCAGCTTCTGAGCTCTCTTCAGGTCTCAAAGTCAAAAGACAGCTGTTAGCTGTCTGTATCTGAAGTTTCCACAGCAACACAATGAATCTTAATTAATGGAGAAATGAGACGCCAGCTTCTGCTACTATTAAGAAATGTCATTCATTGACAAAATGTGGACATTGCTCCTACGGTGGGGCAGAGTAATTTGAGAAAGTAGTTTATTATCCCTCTACCCTTTCAGTTAGATTTGACCTTGTGAGCCCCTGTACCAGAGGACCAGCTGCAGTCCATGATTCATTTAACACCTTCTGGGCCTGCAGAAGCACTCGAAGCACATGCACTGTTGATTAAACACTTTGTGGAGAATTCATATTTAAAGCATAGGCACATGAAAATTAATGATACCCAGCCAAGCAGCAAAACACCATGCAAAAGAGCAATGATGGGCAATTTATGAGAGATTCACTCGAATTTACAATTTATTCTGTAATCACAATGTTTCCTCCATACGTATACAGCATAATGCTATGCACATTTGTGAGTGGGTGGAATTCTAAGGGATATGAGTAGGCAACTCACAAAATGATATAAATGTCATTACAGTGCATTCAAGCAAATCTAGCACAGGGAACCAGAGATTAGCCGCTGGGTGGGAACACTTCACATATGCCCATAAGAGACTGACAGCGTCACCGAGTGACTAAATGGGTGATTGAACAAGCTGAAGTTTTTGTTTGGTCCTGAGTGTAAAAACTAGCTATGGGTATGTCCTTGAACTCTGCCACAGAGGGGGTCAGCAATGCCCAAAGCCTTAAGTGAGGGAGAAAGAGAGAGAGAGAGAGACAGAAAGAGAGAGAGAGAGACAGAAAGAGAAAGAGAGAGACAGAGAGAGAGAGGGATCTTTAAAAAGTTCTTTGCAGAAATATAGCTACAAAAATAATGCTGCAATTTCTGTGTTTGTCTGTTCCTGTGGATGCGTCTCATGCCCATTCTGTCAGCTTTCAAGCTTTGTGTGCTCTGGAAAATGTCTTCAATTTCTCTTGTAGCTTGTACTTGCAGGAACATTGCACATCTTGAGCTCACTTTAATAAAGCATCACGAGCAGCTTGCTGATAGAAGCCATCAATCATGTTGGGTTCAAGGGTTGTACATCAGGTCTTTGCTTTATGGTTATGCCCCTCAGATCAAACTATCTGCTCCCTATCTGCTTTGCACCTCCCTCAAATGTCAGTTTGCATCTGGCTGGCTGATGGCTCTGTTCATCGTGCTGCAAAACTCTACCCCCGTGTCGGTTCTTCAAAAAATGTGTTGTCTTAAACTCTTGAAAGAATTGCAGTGAGGCATGAATACATGGTAACCCCCTTTACTAAAATGAGTGCTGAACATGGAATAGTGTTTGCACCTCACACTGGTGTTACTATGTAAACGGTATAACAGGATGTTAATAAAAAGAAAGCACAAAAACCATCTGCATGGCATTTGCTTTTCTTATTTCATTTGAGAATCTGGCATCAATTTGTTGAGGAATTAGCATCAACTTTGCCTGTTTGATTAAATATTCACGCGCCTTGGTCTTAATACCTACATATGATATGCATGAGCTTCTGACTGTGAATTACAAATAGCCCTCATAGTGTTTTGCTACAATTAGGCTGCGGAAAGAATATTTGAAAATCTAATGAATTCGTTTTGATCTTTTAAGATTGGATATTGCAGGGTGTAATGATGCAGAATAACACTTTTATGTGTTTCTATGTGCAAGAGTTTCTGATACGATTGCTACTGCAAACCCGGCATAATGTGGTTCTAACCACAGGTTTACAGTAATGTAGTCTTATGTGCAGTACCTGCAAGCTATCTATTTCTGTCCATATTTTATGAACTACTTGAGCAACAAGAACAGAAAGATGAGGTGGGTGATGTTATAAATGGCAGCATGAAAAATTTAGTTACACACACTATTATTTCACAAAATAATTCAAAAGTTTGCAATACTATATAAAAACACTGAAAAAGGACAACAAATTCCAGAAAGTTTTATCCTTTGTTTGGACAAACTGCTTGCCACATGACAGATTCTTTGTTTAGTTTTCATTAAAATATTTTGATCAAAGTGATTTTAATATCAAAGATAACAAAGTAGATAATTGAAACAACAGTACAAGTAAAGGTAACATCAATTCAAAACAATTTTGCCCCTAAGTGAAAATATAATTGCCTCTTCTTGTTACATCATAAATTAATGATGACTAACCACAATTATTTAGAAGCTCAGCTTTGGTTACAGCCTGATCTATAGAGTCAAGAAATCACATAAAAAGATCCTATTGAAAATCATGAAGAAGTTTAAGAGACCTCACTCAAAAATCAAATACTGTAGAAACGTTCTATGTCAATTCAGATTATCCACTGTCTTCTCCATGTCTAGCTTTGGTTGGTGATGTAACAAGTCCAGATGGGAAAAAGAGAACATCCTTTCTGGGGGATCTCAGGGCCTTCTGAGCCCAACAGGAAAATATATCCTGGGGTTTTCTTCCATTGGGATACACCTGGAGGCAACCTGACCTCAACTGACTCCCTTTCATGCAGAGCTGCGATAGATGTATCTCAAACTCCCATTGGATGATAGAGCTACACATCTTGTAAAAATCCTGAGCTTTTCTACTTTCTTCTGACATTATTCCGCAAACCACAGTGTGTCTTACTTGGATTTTGTATACCAGATCAACTCAAATCACTATATTTATGTGAAATGGAAGGAAAATAAAAAATGCATAACTTACAAAAATGACCCAAATTTAAGCTTGTCAAAGAATCTCCCAGACTTTTCAAACCATCACCCAACAGTACAATTTGTCATGACAACAAACCTACACTGTGTTCCAAGTTATTATATAAGTGATATTTTCTCAGATTTTCTTAAATGCTCAATGAAAATGGTGGTCAGTATAATTTTCAAGTCATGAACTATTACAGTATAAATCAAATTTTACTGAACAAAGCTCCCCATGAGAACAGTATTTTTTTCAAAAATAAAAAACTCAAAATGCACTGTTCCAAATTATTATGCACAGCAGATTTTCTAAACATTTCATGGATTATAAAGAACTGCAAACGGTCATTCTTTGAATGTGCAGCATTAAGTGGTGACATGTACTAAAATCAAAAACTATTTCAATCAAAAACATCTTAACAGAGTTACATGTTAACATTAGACCTTCTTTGATATCACCGCACAATTCTTGTATCCATTGAACTTGTGAGTTTTTGGAAAGTTTCTGCTTGAATTTCTTAGCAGGATGTCAGAATATCTTCTCAGAGCTGCTGTTTTGATATGAACTGCATCCCATCCTCAGATCTTCTGCTTGAGGAAACTCCAAAGGTTCTCAATAAGGTCAGAGGTCAGAGGAGGATGGTGACCACACCATGAGTTTCTCCCCTTTTAGGCCCATAGCAGCCAATGACACAGTGGTATTCCTTGCAGCATTCATTGTCATGTATGAAGATGATTTTGCTACGGAAGGTACGGCTCTTCTTTTCGAACCATGAAAGAAAATGATCAGTCAGAAAGTCCATATACTTTGCTGAGGTCATTTTCACATCTTCAGGGACTGAAGGGGCCGACCAGCGCTCTCTCTCTTTCTCTCTCTCGCTATGATTTCAGCCCAAAGCATGACTCCACCACCTCCTTGCTGACGTCACAGCCGTGTTGGGATGTGGTGGCCATCCACCACCAATCCACTACAGCGTTCAAAGTGGATTGAATGGTCCATCTGGACCATTCAAAGTTGCACAGCAGTCATCAGTGAACAAGTCTGTTTGAAAATGAATCTTTATGTACTGCTGGGCCCACTGGACCGGTTCTGCTTGTGAGCTCTGGTTAGGGGCCAATAGTCGGTTCATGGACCACAAACCTCTGGAGGATCCTCCACCTTGAGGTTCCAGAGGCACCAGCAGCTTCAAATAACTGTTTGCTGCTTTGTAAGGACATTTTAACAGCTGCTCTCTTAATCTGATGAATTTGTCTAACAGAAACCTTCCTCAATATGCCTTTATCTGTACAAACCCATCTTTGTTCTGAATCAGCCACAAATCTCTTCACAGTACGATAACGCTTCAGTTTTCGTTAAATATCTAATGTTTTCATATTTTGTCATACGACACTACACTATCTGATAATTTTCGTCAGCAGAGATCCTTTCTCTTTCCCATATTGCTTGAAACCTGTGGCCTGCTTAATAATGTGGAACAACCTTCTTGAGTAATTTCCTTTAATTGAGCTCATCAGACAAACTAATCAACCAGCTCTCTGAAATTAATTATAGTGATTCAAAGAGCCCTGATACACAATACCATGTATAAATTTAATAGCACAACAACAAAAAAAAAAGAAATCTTTATGACACTTAATCCAATTTGCATAATAATTTGGAACACAGTGTATTGCTGTTGAGACCATTTTCAAGTAATTTACTGATAATGGCCTATTAATGCAGATTCGCCTTCTCAAACTGTAATCTTCTAGAAATCACACTAGAACTAGAAGATATTTGAAATATTCAAAATAAAATACAACAACCAAAAATGGGAATAAAAATTAAAAAAAAAAATTTAAACAATAAATACAATGCATGACAAAATTGCCCTTCAATCATCAGAATGAAAATTATTGAGCTCATTTATGGTGCGATTAATTAATTGCTTATTTGCTTATTATTAGTGGTAGTAAACTGAGATGTACCTGCGAGTGTCGTCCCCCTCTCCCTCCAGGTCCAGGTGTTTTAGCAGGCCGTTTATTTCCTCCACCACCTGTTTTCTGTAATTCCGGATCGCCGCGTTACCGGAGACGTCCAGGGCGTCCAGCTCCACCTGCAGCTCCGTTAGGATGCGGGACAGGTGCGCACAGCTGTCCCTCCCGCTCAGCCCCATCAGCAAAGCCACCAGCTGGCTGCGAGCCATGCTCACCTTCACCATGATCTGGTTGATGCGGTTCACGGCCTCGTGGGTGTCCCCAGACAGGGGCAGAGAGAGGGTCTGCTGCGGCGTGCGGCTCTCCAGCACGTCCTGCACGGCGCAGAGCCGCGTGAGCGCTCGGTAGCGCGCCTTGCGGAGCGGCACCCGGCCTTCAGTCTTGACCTGGGTGAGCCTGAGGACGAGCTCCTGAAGGGTGTCCACCAGCTCGTCGTTTATCTCCGCCACCCCGCCGGCCCGCTGCGGCGCCACCACCCGCTCGTCCACCAGCTCCCGTGCCGCGTTGCTCAGCTCTTCGATGGCCAGGCGGGATGGGTGGGAGGCGTTCTCTTCCAGGTACCGCAGAAGGCCCTCCACCTCTTGCGCAGCCCTCTTCCGCGCTCCTTGCAGCTCCAGCTTGCCCTCCGTGTCCACCTGGTCCACCTGCAGCAGCAGCTGGGTCAGCTCGCGCTCCATGCGCTTGTATTCTCGGTCGTTCTGCAGGCCACTGAAGGTGCAGACCTGCGGCCCCAGAGTCGAGACCTCTTTCTGGACCTCGTACAGTCTCATCATCGCTGGATGCTGCGGATGGTAAGGCTGCTGCTGCTCCGCCGGATGGTGCTGCTGGTCCTGTGGACCGCCATGGTCCATCCTTTTTCCACCATCAAAAGGCTTCCCAAAGAGACTGGAAAAGGAGCACAATAAAAGCAGATCAATTAGCAACCAGCACTGGGGCCTAGTGCACACGTAGCTGGAAGTCTGGGAAGACAAATACATTTTTATGGGTTTTGGCCTTTCATGAGAACTCTATCACTACAAATGATTATTTAGGAAAAGTCAGACTAAGCAAGAAATTTGAGAAAACTGTATATTTGTGTTTGCATGTGTACATGGGAAAACGTAGGTTCTGCAACAAATAAAGCGGCAATCGGCATCATCTTGTGTTTTAATAACTTTATTTTCTAATGCGCTACTTCAAAGTATTTCAACCTATATTTCTGTCCACAAAAATGCACCTCCTATCACCATGTTTAAATCCCAACATGAAGTTGGGATTGTTTTCAGTCTGATTGATGTTTTAGCTTTGCTACGCCGCCCCCTATGCGTTTGGCATGTTTAAAACAACACAGTGGGAGATCTGTGTGGGTTCATATGGATGAAAACTTTTCTGAAAACAATCCCATGTGTACAATATTCTTTTAAAACAATGTGGGAGATATATTCATTTTTATAAATTCCAGACTAAGTGTGGATAAGTCTCAAGTCTGAGTGGAGACAGGATTGTGTTGAAGGTTACCCTTGATATTGTTATTGGACGTTCCTGCTGAACTAGACCACTGACTAACAAAAGAACTAAATATCCTCAACTAAGCATTAAAATTAGAGTGGCAAGCTTGATTTTTGGGGGTTTTTTAGATCAGTGAAAGCACTATACAAGAGGAATTTCAAAATGTGTAAGAAGCTTCTAGATAGGCTGCAACTTTTAAACAGGACATGGGAATTTGTCAAATAACAGGAAGTGAAACATATTACAAGAACACTTCTCTGTCTTAGTCCAGTTCTATTTCTTTAATACACACAGAGAGGTTTACGCTTAATGTTTACTGTCTAAGTTTAGTGACCCAACTAAATATGCAGCTCCAAGCTACATATATGTACTCAGCTAGCTAAGCATTAAGTTTGTAAACTAAATATTTTTGCAAGCTCAGAGCTAAATATTTAGTTGTTAAATTAAATATTTCACTTCCTAACTAAATATCTAGCTTCAAACTAACCAGTTAGTTTGATAACTACATATTTGGTTTTAAGGTATGACATTTATAAATGAATGAATAAAATGGTGAAAATATGACTTTGAAAAATTAACCCTCGTTTTTCTTTTGGTATACCCCCAAATTATTGCTGTTATGTGTTTATTTTATTTTATTCTGTAATTTTACAAACAACAGCACTTACTAGTGTACTCCGTAAACCCGTCTCTATGTTAGGTTTGCCAAAGTGAAGATTTTGATAAAATAAAGTAATTAGAGATTCTGTTTTAAATCCCTGAAGTCTTGAAGGACAGAGGTCTCCAACCCTGGTCTCCTGGGCCCTCTGTCCCACATGGTACAGAGCACAGTTTCATGGTTCTAGGAAACAGGTGCTGTTCCACAATACACCGGTAATGTATTATTATTATTATTATTATTATTATTTTTAATCCAAAGCATGATTGGAATAAATGTTGTTTGGAGTCCACATCCCATTATGTAAGAGGGCGAGGGGATGTGCATTTCCAGAATAGTGGATGATCACATGCCAGACGAAAGCTTCCAAATCCGAATATTTAGTAGGATAAGCTCAAGAAAAACAAATCCAGCATGGAAAGCCACTCCTCTCCTGCTTCCCTCACGGCATTCAAGATTAGGAAAGATAACTAATGGGAAGATGCGAACGATAACGTCCGCAGCTAGTAGCAACCCAGCATGAAGGCTTACAGGGCTACAGGTAACATGCGACCCACCACCAAGCGCCATCCCCAGCTCCAAGCTGCCTGCACCGGCATTGCGCATTATGTCGCCACGGAATACCCCGATCGGCCGGATGGTTGCTAAGGGATCAGGAACCAGCGCACACACACACACCTCGAAGCATCTCCAGATGCTGTCAGTTGGATCCCCGCTCACACACACACCGACACAAACACGTCGGGTCTCACCTTTTCAAAACGCCGAACACATTCGCGCACATTTTGGCCGAGCTTTGTTTCCATCAGCCAGATCGGCCTGTGAAAGAAAAAGGCTTCCGAGCGGTGGTGAGACGAAGGCAGGAATTTCGGTTACGCTCCCGGTCAGCTTCACTACCTCACCACCGAATCTTCCTCTGTCACTGACTGAATGACTGCGGTCGGAACGGTGTCGCCCCTCCCACGATAGAAACCACGGTCTTCATTTACTACCATTTAAAGCTACTTAGTTTAGAATTAAATGCGTAACTAAAGCACACGCACAGATTAAACGAATGATTTCAAACCTAAAAAGCACCGAAAAAAAATTAAACAGCTCCCGTACACTGTTAAAAACCATTGTGTTTCAGTGCCGATGATCACCTGACTCTGCCCCACCTGCTGAAACAAAAACGGGGTTTTAGATCTAAAATAACCCCTCAAATTAAAAATATACCAGCTCCCCCCTTACCTGCATAACCAGCGTACAGCCATCTGAACTGCTGTGGGATAAAACGCTCCTTCGCTGACTAAAGCTTAACATTAGCCTACCTAGCTACCTTCTAGCAGTTACTTTCCTGCTCAACTGTGTAAACTTACACGGAGTTAGATTTTTCCCTATTAGTACACGGTAATTTACTTACGTTGTCTATGTAATTAAAAATCACACTATGAATAAATGTTTGCATAATGCATGCAAATTATTTTTGACGTAGTGAGTAAAATACAATGAAGTGCCGACTTTCTGATAAGCGACTTTACAATTTTCTAACTCGGTGTAAGTTTTTGTTGTCCAACATTTGGTGCGCTCCTTTTACTATCGCAGTAAAGTGGTCAGAGGGGAGGCAAGTACGTCGGAAAGCACCTGGGATAAAGGCGGGGTTTCTAAGAACTGGGTGCGCGCTGGTGAGGTTTTCGAGCGCACCTACACACCCATTCGCATTAACTTGATTAAACGTAAGACCGAGGTATACAGTACTCTCCCATTGTCTATGCGCTCTGACTTTAATACACTGTATATGTTTTGACTTGGGCGACTATTATAATCGATCTGCACTCTTTGACGGTGAAAATGATCACATTTGGAGTTTTCATCAAAAAAAAGAAAAAGATTTTCTGATTAATTACATTTCATTGTTTTATTATTATTATTATTATTATTCACAGGCACATATTTTAACAAATAAACACATATAGGAAGAATAATTTATTTGGGAATTACCTGAAGTTGGTGAAGAATCTGAAAAAGTGTTCTTAATCATGATGCAAAATTATATTTGGTAAATTTCTGTGTAGAATTTTATTTTTTTTATTTTTTTTGTTCAGATATAATGGTAAAGACTAAGTCTGTATACATATTTAATAAAGTATGTTTTCAAAGGACTGCTGGAGTTCGTGAGACCGACCGGTAGGTGGAGCTGTTGGCAGGAACATTTGTTAAAGTAGTAGAGTTTGTCTGAACAGAGTAGAAACAGGAGGGCGCTAGCAAAGGGCACATTGTCTTTCTCCTTTATCACCATCACAAATACGGATTAATGTCGAGGTAATTCAAATGGCAAACAAAGCAGCGGCGACATGGAGTAGCGTCAGAGGCTTCTTGCTGCCCCCTCTGCGGCGGAACCGGATGTCAGGAGCCAGCAGTCGGCTCTGTAGTTCCGAGCAGGAAAAACCTATAAAGGTCCGTATCAGAGCTTCTATTATATGTGTAGACTACTCGTTTAAACCGTTTACTGCCTAGTTTATTTTTTAAGAGCATGTGTTGACTCAATGTCAAAGAGAGCGGGTACATTTTCAAGATTATTCAAGCTTGTGTTGTTTTCTCCTTAAAACCATTCCCTTATTTGTACGCAGTCGCCTCTAACCGTCATAATCTGAACTTTAGTAACCAACTTTAATGGCTTTCTGTTTCCCCTTTCATCTGAACAAACCACAAGACTCCTGCATTAACAGTCTGTATGTATTTGGAGGAAACCAAGCAGCATCTCAACACAAACCAACAATGTGTGTATAAAACACGGTGGCGGTGGGGTGATGATTTGGGCTTGTGTCAGAAATTCGACCCTGAACTTCTCTGTTTACTAAAAGATCCTGGAGTAATGTTTGAGGCTATCTGCAGATATGCATCAGAACATTAAACCTAAATGAACGACTGAAGGATGATGAAAGAAAATAATCTAAAATAATAAGTCATTTGGTTGCTGAGAAGCTGTGTGTCTCAGGTGTGTGTACCTTTTTCCTGGCCCCTGACTCCTGGATCGTGTTTTTCTTCTCGCCTTTCCAATGACGACGGCTGCTCAGAAATGATAAGCACAGCGTTTTATCATCTCAGCTAAAGACTTGTGACGTCCCTCTGTGCACAGGACAACTGCAGTGCCTTGCAAAAAGTATTCACTCCCTCTTTTTTAACACTCTGTAAAGTGACAACCATAAACGAAGAGTAAAAAATAAATAAATCCTGTTTGAATCATTTTATCTAGTTGCACTTTATTTGCTGAAATTGTGGTCATCGTTGAAGGAGAGAGGATCACAAGCGGTGTGTTCACCCTCACTGGTGGAGAACACAGATGTTTTAATTCAAGGCAAATTACTTCCAGAGTCTTTGTTCAAACTAAAGGAGAGGTGGTTGTAAACAACTCGCATCATATATATATATATTTTTAAATTCAGTGCTTCTTTGTCTTCTAACCATTCCACTTTTTGATATATGTAGACATCTGCATCAAGGCCAGAACCCAGCTCCACACATGACTGGATCGGTCCCCCAAACCCTCTATCAAACCTGCGACCCATTGTCTACCGCGTCAGTGAGAACGAGTCTGATGTGGAGAAGCAGCTGAGAAAACTGAGGCAGGAGACTGAGGACTGGAATCAAGTATTCTGGGCCAGGCAGAACGTCAGCTTCAGCAAGGTTTGAATTCACGTTTTCCAACTCCTTTTGTTTGATCCATTTATTGGGTTACGTAAGCATATATATTGTTCACAGGTAAAATTCCCAGAAGATTTCAATTTCTTTAATTCATAGCTCACTGTAGAGTCTTATTTCCACCAGCAGAGGGCAGCAATGTACAACAGTCTGTAGAAAATGTACTAAAATAATTATACTTTCAGTGTTCCTACAGGTACATCTAAAAGTAATGATAATAATAACAATAATTTTTTGTAAAAGTTGTGCATATTATTTTCACTCATTTCAGAAAGTGAAATTCATATATAGATTCATGCCTTGAATGCCTGGGGTCTTTTCTGCATGGAGTTTGCAAGTTGTCTGTGCGTGCGTTGTTTATCTGCAGTTACTCTGGCTTCTGCTTCACTGTTGGGTTAACTGCTCTGTGGAGGTGTGTGTGTGTGTGTGGGGGGGGGGTGTACATGGTTGTTGATACACAGAAAGGATAATGGATGGATGGATATAGATTTATTACACATATATTTCATACCTTGTTTTTTGACATTTTGATGATTTTGCTTAAAGTTGATGATGATCCTAAATTCTGAGTCTCAGAAAATTGTGGAACTGGAAAAAAGTTCAATACTGGAAACTCACGCTAATTAGTTTATTAACTCAAACCACCAAGCCACAAAAGGTCATTGCTGAAGAAGCTGGTTATTTACAGAGTTCTGATGTTGAGGAATAGTGAAAGAAAGTTGAGTGGAAGGATGGGACAGCTGCAGACTTAAGTAGATTTTCAAACAAAATTCGTCCAAAAATTTGGAGAAGCTTCACAAAGGATTGGCCTGAGTTCTGGATACAGATGAATCCTACACACCATGACTATGCCTCAGTGGTCCAAGATTCTCTTTTCAGATGAAAGTTTAGTTTCCATTTCATCTAGAAATCTAGATCCCATCCTGGTCACCTGCTGCTGTTGGTCCACTGGGTTTTCTTTTGTCCGTCTACCAGGACATAGTAGAGAGCATCATGCTACTTCTTGACGACAAGCTGGATGGAGATGCTGATTTCATTTTCCAGCCTAACTTGGTACCGGCCCACACTGCCAAAAATACCAAAAGCTGCTTCAGTAACCCTGGTGGTACTGTGCTTGATTGGCCAGCAAACTGGCCTTTGCTGGCCAATCCCTCTACAGAAAATCTATAGAGGGTTTTCAAAAAGAAGATGAGAGACACCAGAACCAACAAGGCCGACGACCTAAAGGCAGCTACCAAAGCAACTTGGCCTTCTATTGCACCTCAGCTGAACCAATAGCTGATCTTCATGTCATTAGTGATGCAGTAATTCATTAAACAGGAACCACAACAAGAACTCAGAGAATAGAAGTGAATATATATTTCAGAAGCCTGTCAAAACAAACTCAAGATCTTATCTTAAAAAAATGACTTCCTTCAACAGCTGACAACTGTTGGTTGGTGTATGTCTTGACTGTTTCAATAAAAGCTTTTTTCAAAGTCCTGTTTGTTTGGTTTTTTTTTTTTTTTTACCACTTTTAATAAAATTTTTCAAGGGAAAAGTTTAAAATCAGAAAACAACAACTTTGTTTTCCACTTCTCTACAGGAAAAAGAAGTTTTCATCATCTCACAGCTGAAGGCAAAAGGCTTGACTCTGCGTGGAGAAGATGGTGAGGATATATACATATATATATATAGTTGATGAGAATAAAAATTCCTTTAAAAGGTGCTCTGGGTACGCTCTGATGTTTTAAGATGACATTGTAGTGAATTAACGTGAAGCATCCTGGTCTCTCCCTCAGGAAGACGGCGTTCCCTAAGCAGTGAAGAGATGGCTGTGTTTTACAAAAGCTTCTTGGACAAAAACAGAACGCGGCACGCAGATTACAACAGGCGAGTTGTTTTTGTACGCTGGACGTTTCCCATGATGCTGCTGGTGCATGTCCCAGTGCTCCAGCAGCGCTGTGTCACTCTGTGTGCAGAGAGCAATCATGACAGGCTCTAGAGGGAGTTTTGTGAATAAACATGCTAAAGTAGCGGACTTGTTTTCTGCCTAAATGCATCAACTCTTCCGATGATTTTGTTGTTTTCCTTTCTGCTCGTTTTTAATTATTCTCATTATTTTTGCAAGCTGTAATCAACAAGCTAGTAGCTTTTTTTTTATGCAAATGTGTATCAAAAGCAGCAATTCAGTATTTCAACAGCACACTGCAAACTAAATATTTTTGCATTACTGAATTTTTTTTTGCCTTTCCTCCAACACATCCAGAGAGTGGTACAGACGGAACTTCACCATCACGTTACTCATGGCTCGAATTGCCCTCAACGACTTTTGGAGGACTGTAACCGAGAAACATCGCAAGAAGAAAAACAGCACTCCAACAATTTAATAAATAAATATTTACATACCATCCATATGTCTGACTGTGTTTTGATTTCATTAGCATTATGTATTCAGAATGTTTGTACAATTCTGATAGAAAGTAAGGATATATCTTTTTAAAATCAATTAAAAAGATAAAAATCAATGGGGCATGCAGCTAGAAGAGTAATCAACAAACAAGTGACTGGAGCAGAAATTGCTCCATTCTCTTAATGACTCACTGACAGTAACATAACATACCTGGTGACACTCAGAAACTAATCGCCAGATCCTGATTTTAATAGTTTTAATCTATCATTTGGGAGTGAGAATGAGTAACGATCACTCAAAATTGGCAGGCTGTAGTAGAAGAATAAATGTACAAGCATACATAAATGTATATCTTAAATTTATTAAAACTTCCCTCATGAATTAAATTTGCAAGAAATATTATGCGTTTAAGACTATCTGGCAAGGATGTGCACCAAATTTGTAGGGGTGACCATGTCCTCCCATGCTCCCCTCTTGATGGCGCCACAGTCTTCGTGAACTAAATTGTTTTGTTTTTTAAGATAACTTGGGTCGATCACTGTAAGATATTTTTCATTCCCATAAAATAATACAATCTGAACCATACATTGAGAGCCCCCAACTTTTTTTTTTTTAACGCTAAAGATTGTATCACAAATCTGACTCTTTACTGTCACCGCAACTTCCTCTTTGATCCTGTCAAGATGACATCAGTATTACCGGGGGAGGAGTAAGGAGGGGGGCGCCGGTTAACGCCATTTTCACGCTCGGAGCAGTCACTCATCGTCTCGCGGAGCTGTCATCTGCAGCACCGATTCATTTGTTCAGTCCGTCACGTGACGCGTCGGTCTGCGCAGTGACGCGGAGCCGCTGTTGGTATGGAACAGGACAGGATATTCACCTGAGCGGCTCCGGTTGGACTCAGTGTTTTGACGTAAGGCTGCTAGGTGTTAGCATGTAGCTAACCGGACTGTAGCATTTGATGCAGTAAGGTCCAGCTAACCAAAACACACCCAACCACTGAACGAGCCACTGGTTGGAATTTCTGTTTCTTCCTTCTTCATATTCTTCACAACCAATAGTTGTTGGTGACAGAAAGAGGAGACAGCTCGGGGGAAACGAGAAGGGTAAAATAGAGCGACTCTGTGGAGCTCCACTGGCAACGAATGACCCACAGAACGGTAAGAATGGCTCCGAGTATTTATTGGGCGGCACTCATCGGCTAATTAACACATCTCCCTTACATACAACGTTCAGAACGTGCTTTTTAAACCATTTTCTCAGCGGACACATATTTGAAATGAAAGCGTGTAAATAAACTGAACAGCGGTGTTTCAGGGAATGTGTTGGCTGTTATGTGTTCAGTGTTTACGTTGATGCCAGGAATTAGACGCCACAAGCAACTGTCAATGAACACTAGCTTGGAGTTGGCTCTGCGGTTCGACAGGAAAGTACTCGCTAACTAGTTCTTCTGGTTAATCCACTTGGAAGTGAACAAGTAAGAGGACCGCCCGGACAGAAGTATGCCTGTCAGCTTCTGAGAAAAAAAAAAGTCTCTATGTCTTTTGCATCTCATTGATATTCAGAAGAGATTGAGAAGTATCGGGCAGTCCCTTTTCTAAGAGACAGTGGATCTCAGTGTGCAGCTCACAGCTGGGAGACCAGGACGACCTGAAGGTGTCTGCTGTGGATGTTTCACATTTCAGGGCTCGTGCTGATCCGCAGGGAAGCTCAATTGTTTTCACAGTGATACTCCCACTCCCACAGGTCCACTGCCACACCTGGACAATTATACCGTCTGAGTCAACGTCTTTTGACGAACAGAGTAATGGTGACGCTCAGGATGTACTGCAAGATTTTCAATGCAGTGATAAACTGTCATTTTGTTAGCAGAGTAGCATAACTGCCAAAGTCATTTTATTTTTAAATTAGGCAATTATGCTACTAGGCTAAGGATTTGATGACTTGGCACATGTGCTCTTGTTATTAGTTTATTTTTAATGCAAATGTACAGAGAACTTCTGTAAATAAGACACGGGCTGGTATAAGATTCTCGCATTGACCAAAAACGTTAAATGTATAACATGGCTTAAGTGTAAATATTTTAATCAGTAAAGAGTTGTTCAAATTTGATGCTGAAATAATGTTACATTGACTAGGACAGTTATGGTTACTGGACTGGACTAGTCATTCAGAAACACTTTCACACTAGAGCCACAGTTACCCACAAGCAGGGACATGTCCATACACCCAACACACTGGCAGGCAACTTGAGGGGAAGAATTGAACCCACAACTTTTCCGATTGCAAGATATGATGCCTGTTGACCAGTTAAAGATGTTTTTCAAAAATTATGATTTTAGCAGGTTAATTAGATTGCAGGTGGCCTGGAGTTAGCCTCTATATAGACATGAACCAAGATTTGAAATTGCCTTAATAAGAGAGAGGACACTACTTTAGTTGCCAAACTCTGAATGTTTTTCATGACTAGATATATCTTTAAACTTCAGAATCTTTCTTTCTTGTAGAAATAAAAGAAGTAGATTATAAAAGCTTTCTTTTTGACTGGTGACCAGCAGTGCACAGCAACAGATGCGGGAGGGACACTGCTTGTCCTCCTCCAAGCCCAAGGCAACCAGAGAACACTCTGATCATGGTGGTGTTTCACCATAGTTGCTTTTTTTTTTTTTTTTGTCCTGAAACCCAACCTTTATGTACCTCAATACAAGTCAACAGTTCATGTCTGTTGTGGATCAAAGTCTAACTTCCCATCAACTCTCTCCAGCTGAAAAAAACACCAAAAAACAAGATCACACAATACAGCAAAAAACTGAAGACCAGTCTGGACTGATTTAGTTACTGTTTCAAATTTCTTAAACCACTCAGATTGATGAGTTTTAGAGACATTATTTTCCATGATAATAGTTAAGTGTTGGTGGAAGAATGAGTTTGATCACCAAGTGGATTTCTTCCAGAGTCGATGAGCTGGAGCTCCAGCCGATGTGTAAATGATTTGATGTAAGAAAATTACAAGCAACCCGGTGCATCATCTTCATTTAACTGCTGCGCAAAGATGGTGTCTTCAGTCAGAGGCTTTTTCAGAACCACTGTAACACAGACCGCTTCAGGAGATCTTTCCTGCCCTCAGCCATCAGCAGCGACAACAACTCTGATTAAAATGACCCCTTACTTCATTAATGCTAGCGGGGAAATATGTGTAGTTTTGAATTGCAAATTTTGCTGAACAATAAATTGACCTAGAAATTATTATGATAAACTATAGTATCATTGTTCTGAGACCATCTTCAAATAATATATTGAGAATTACATTATAATGCAAGTTTGCCTTCTTAAGCATCAATAAACTTTAATTTAGTTAAGAACCGGAAGAGATTTTAAATATCCCAAAAAAAAACACAACTAAAATCAATAAATTAAAACAAAATTAAGAACCACATACAACCAGGACCATTGAAAAAGTAGATTATGAAGTCTCTTAAACATAATTGCCCTTCAAAAAATATTAATCACCTGAATGGAGATTATGGCGCTCATTTTAAATTATTTTAAATTATCATGCAAATTAATCAATCGCTTATTTCCATGTAGGCTTAGCGGTTGTAGGACAATGTGTGTGACTAGGACATTGCAGAATGTCCCAGAACTTCATCATATTTAAATACCAGTGTTTAATTTGTGCTGTGAGCAGTTCTATAGAAAGCAGAAATGTTGATGCACTTATGCAAGTACAGGGCAGGTCACATGACTGAGGAAACCACAGCTCAGTGAGATCAATGTGAAAATGTGAAATACAGGAAAACCACAGATATTTTACATTAATGTAGTTTATATGGGCGTGTAATAATAAAGTTTTGCAGAACATGTACGCAAAAAGTAGCTGCATAAATTGAAGCCGCACAGCTTGCTAGGAATGCAACACAGGACAACAGCAAGTATAAAAACTATTTAAGGTTCAGTTTTTATCGCCTTCGATTCATACTGTGAGTCAGATCTGAACTTCTATTGTCTCTACTTTCAAAGTGGATATAGAAAATCCTGACTAAGAGATTAACATGAATACGGTAGTAATTTATTGGGTGATGTAGATGTGAGAGGGGTGGGTGAAATAGTAAGTTTATACCTCTACCAACTCCTTTGGTTGTGTAAACATAATTCACTACTGCTTTTAAGTGTATTTTACATTTTGTTCGTTTATTATACTCATTCAATAAAGTCAAACTTAGTGTTTACATCAGGTAATAGTCCAGCTGTGATTTGTAATATGCAAAAGCCCATCTTCTGAGCTGATGAACAACTTTGTAATTAAGTAGAAGAGTAAGAGAATACGTCTAAGGTGCATTTTCTCATTTAACTACACAAACATTTCTGAAACCCTTTCGGTTCCAAAAAAAAATATATATATATCAGCTTGATCTTAATTTAAATATTTTGGGGGCTCTAGTTAGTTTCTCCTCGCTTCACAAACCCTGTTTGTCACCGGCTGCTTCTGCGCCCATCCGTCCCCGTAACAACAACACACATGCAGTGTCAGCTTCCAACTTCCTGTGGCTCTGATAGGCTGCGGGCCGGTTGCTGTGTCACATGGAGCGATCGGAGCTGTAGGCTTTCCTCGCTACGTCCGCCTGGTTTGGTTTGCAGCTCACCGTTTTCTCTCTGGTGCGTTCGCTGACATCTGAAATGCGTGTGGCGGTTCTGGCAGAACTCGACGTCTCCACCTGGACCGGTAGAAGTGTTTACACAAAGGTGGGCCGGCTGCTTCGTTACGCTATCGGGGAAACGAACAATGAGACGCGCACAGGAGTTTCATTTCTGTATTTAACTACATGGTGCTTTTCTAATCATTCAGCTGAAATCAGTGGAGTTTGTCTGCTGTGCTTATAGAGGTTTATTTAGTAGCTCGCTATAAGTTCTACAAAGCACTCCACTATAATCCTCTTACGCGCAGTGTGGATGTGTAGGTGTGTGTGTGTGTGCATAAAGAATAGAAAGCAAAGAAGCAGCAGTGTGGAGAAGTCTAAAGTATGTGAGGAGAGGTTATTGAAAGCTGTCACTAATTAAATCTGCATGCTAAGAGCATATATGATCTGATTGCTGTAGAACTTTATTATATCTTTACGAGGCGTTGTTTATTCCAGGAAATGTTTAAGGAGGCAGCACATTTGCCTCATTATTTGTGTCAGATGTTTTGAGGTTTTTATGTGCAACAGTCCATCCTTTGTATCATTTATCTGTAAATCAAACCCAGATCACAGCCCTCAGAACCGTCAGCAGACAGCCGTCTGGTTTGAACCGGGTCCTCCAACGGCACCAGAGACACCAGGATGCTGCTGCTCTCAAACGGAGCGCTGTTCAACACGTTTAATTGGATAATGTTTCACAGGCCGAGACCATGTGAAGCGTACAGAGAAGGATTCATGACGTTCAAATTACCGTATAAAACAAATCTGAAAATTGAGCGATTCTCATCAACAGTGAGTCAATACCTTGCAGAGAAACTGTTTGTTGAAATTATAGCTGCAGTAACTACTGGTAGAAACTGAATGGTTGCCCTTTTCTTGCAACATTACTCAGGCTTAGCCAGATACAATAGTGTGTGTGTGTGTGAACTATTTTCAAAGTTTTGCCTCACTTATTTTCCCTTTTTCTTTTTTTCTTTGTAAAGTCTGACTGACTTCTGTCTGTTGGACAGATGGAAATAATTATTGAATATCGGTCCAGTGTTACTTGTAGGACTGATCCTGAAATACCAAAAATACCAATGTGCAACATTGGACGATTCTAGGGCTGGATGATATTATATGTTTTTATGAAGTGCTTCTTGTCGGGCAGTATCAATAATCATTGATTATTTATTTTTTTTATTGTAAATATCTGAAACACTGCCAAACTGGTGGTGTGATGTTTCCTGTTTTATCCAGAGTTTTCATTCCAGATTGTTTTTTTTATTTTTATTTTTAAGCAGTTATCAGGCCTGGTGGTGAAACCTGCTGCACAGGTTACTCAACAGGTCGTCGCTAGGCAACCAAGTACTGATGGAGTTGATGCCATCCACTTTTCTTAACTAGCCTTGAGAGGTTGAGCGGATAAACTGTTTCCTCTGCCTACATCTCCCAGAAAGGAGTGCGGTTTTGGATCGGAGTGCAGTGACTATTCTATCAGATATTTTATCTATTAATATTGATCATGTGTCTATCACCACATATATTGTTATTGATTTATTGTTCAGCTCCAGCTGGTACTGATATAACGCTGTTATATTGTGCATCGCTACAGAAAAGTTACTTTTCTCTTTAATTTCTCTTTAACAACTTCCCCACTGAAGACTGTAGTGTAACTTGTATGCGCTCACACAAATTTTCAGTGTATCTCTGTTAATCTCGACCACACCTGGTTCTTTAGTAAGGGATGTATTACACACTATTATTATCATAATACAATGTTTTTGCGCTAAATTGCTGTTTTTCTGTTGGAATGATGCGGTTTTGCAAGTCAGTGACCACATCTTTTTTCATTTTCTTTTCTTTTGTTGTCACTGAAATGTGCAGGATGCGTGAGGACATGTCCACCATGGTGTGCGTGAAAGAGGAGGAGGACCCGGGGGAGAAACTGTCTCAGGATGAGATCATCTCCCGGACCAAGCAGGTGATGCAGGGCCTGGAAGCCCTGAAGCAGGAGCACCATTCCATCCTGGAGGGCCTGCTGGGCACGCTGCGCTGCCTGAAGCAGGACGAAGAGGGAGTCCTGGTGGAGGAGAAGTCGCACATGATCCGGAAGTCCCTGGAGATGCTGGAGCTCGGTCTGAGCGAAGCTCAGGTAGGCACAGTCAGCGCTTTGGCCGCTGACGAATGAGGAACCTTTAGAGATCAGGAGGATTTGATTGTTTTCAGGACTGGTGAAAATATTACAGCTGGGGTGGGTAAAATTGCCAACATATATTATATACTGATGTTTTCATGAAACCAACACTGGAATAAATGACATAAGTAAATCCCTACTGACTGACTCATTTTGGGTGTTTATTATATTGTTTGTCATTATTTGGATAATAATTAGTTTAGATCAGTGGTGTCCAAACTTTTTGCAACATGAGCAAGAAACCCAGAGTTGAAAGCATTGAGTGTCTTCTCCAACTTAAAGTACAAAATCATTTTGTTGTGATTTTTGCTGGTTTTTTTATCTTCACTCCAAAAAATTAAACAGTGCAAGAAAAGTGGCATATTTTTAGTCTTAATGAAATTTTTAATACTTCTTTTCATTTTATTTGGTCTAGAAAGTGTTTTACTCAATTTCAAACAACAAAAAACAGAACTTTTTTTTTTAAAACAAAAAGCTTTCCTTTTTCTTGTAAAATGTCTCTGGATGTTATAGTCCTACTTACTATGTAATTCAAATAAAAACAAGACGAACAAAACTATTAAAAAAAGCTTTGTGCCTAACACTTTCCGTTAAGGAAGAATTACATTTTTTCAATCACATGAAATTGTTTCAAGGGCCACAAATGACCCCGGGCCGCACTTCAGACACCTCAGCCCCTCCATAATACACGGCAGTGGCAGCATCATGCTGTGGTAATGCTATTCTTCCACACAGACTGTTGTAATATGTCTAAATTTGGAGATGTTTATAGGTATGAATATTAGACACTGCACATGTGGCAATGATACAGGAATGTTGTGTCTTTGCACCTGGCAGACTGCAGCAAACTGTTAATGTGTCGCAAGTTAAACGGAGACATTCTTAGACAAAACTGAATGAAAATGAGAAGTGAAGAACAAAAGCAGAAGTGCTCTTGATTTTCTTTTAAATCGCAACTATCCTGTGCCAATGTGAGTCATAAATGAGTTGTTGTTCATGTTGCTGCCTCTCTTTAAGCCATCAGATGAAACTGCACAGCATGAACACTCTGCAGACTCTAATTGCTCGTGTCACTCTAATAATGCTGCAATTTGTGGGAGGGGAAAGGGAGAGAGACGGGGTAATTAGTATTTTCCTATACCTTTTTATGGATATTTTCCAGTTGTATGACCTGAAATGCTGTGTGGATGTGAATTCATGTGTGAGCAACTGACAACCTCAATTTCCCTATGGGATTAATAAAGTTTAACCTAACCTAACCTAATTCACGCCTTGTAGGTTTTCTTTAGTTTTGTAATGTCTCTGTGTAGCAAACTCATTAAATTTGTGCTTTAACTACAACATGAGAGTAAAGTTCTGAAAGCCAGCCACTGTCCCCTTTGGAAGAGTGCGAGTTTTCAGGCAAAAAAAAATTGGTTTTAGCTTTTTATAATAGCTCAGTGATTGCAATGGTTGCAAACCTAGAGCGTATACATGTTCAGTTTCTATTCAAAGTTTATAATCCATTACTTTAGTTCCCTTTCCTACAGACCGTGCAGGAAATAATGAGATTCTTCAGATATTCCTGATTATTGGAGGATCTGAAAAGATTATGCCCAGGCTGGACTGAAAACTAGTGCAGATAAGACGAGGAAATTTCCAGCATTATTTTATCGTTTATCACTTATCATGATAAATTTCTTCTTTAATTTATCGTTGTCATGTTAAGCTCCATATAGTGATGTTTAAGACACTCCAAAACTGTCTGTGTTACCAGGATTGTTAGATTTAATATTTTCTTAATCAATCAATTAAGTTTATTTGTATAACACATTTCAGCAACAAGGTAGCTCAAAGTGTTTTACATCATAAAAACACAATGTTTGATCAGTTAATGTGAACATTTGATTAAATGCAATTATGATTTGGAGTTTAATGTAAATCACACTTCTTTATATGGCTGGTGTCCTAAAGAAGTGAATAAAAAATGGGAATGTTTTTCAAGAGCAGTGTTTCTGTGGCTACAGAACAGTAGCCTAAAAAAGAACTAATAAATCCTTCTTATCGTCACTTCTATCGTTATCACTGTGGGACCACAAAATATCTTGGTGGAACTTTAAGTCCAGATCCCCGACACGGAATATGTTGCTTCTTCCACACATCATGCACCACGTTGAGTCGTGTTACCTGATCTGTGCTGGAACGTGTCTCTGCTCAGGTGATGATGGCGCTGTCCAGCCACCTGAGCTCCGTTGAGTCAGAGAAGCAAAAGCTGCGGGCGCAGGTACGCAGGCTGTGCCAGGAGAACCAGTGGCTGAGGGACGAGCTGGCGGGAACGCAGCAGAAGCTGCAGAAGAGCGAGCAGAGCGTAGCGCAGCTGGAGGAGGAGAAGAAGCACTTAGAGTTCATGAACCAGCTGAAAAAGTATGACGAGGACCTGTCCCCCTCGGTGAGTCCTCAGCTCCTCCTGTACGAGAGTTCAGAGAATCATCTGCAAAGAAATGGATCCATTTTTTGAGTTAGAAAACTTCAATCGAGCCACATTTAATGGATCAGTGTCCGACTAGTCTTATTGAGTCTGACTATATGAAAACCTTAATTACAAATAATTTCACCTAAAATGTAAAACATGTTAAGTTGGTTTTGTTTAAAGGGGTATTATTTTGTAAAATTGACTTTTTGAGCTTTATATCATGTTTATAATGTTATTTCCTCATCAAAAACAAACCTGGAGTGTTGCTTTGATATTTGAGAAATCCTTTAGTCACCATGGCAACCATTCAACTGTCCAAAACACCTGGGTGGACCTAGCTCCACCTTTGAGGTGAAGCTCATCCTCAGAGCTGCAGTTTCTAGTCTTCAGCGCTTCCTCCTCAGAGCAGCCAGCAGCAATTCTCAAACACCTGGTAGAACTTCAAATTCAAGCCATTAAATTACAAAGTACAAATTGTTTTAAGTCATATTTGATACATATGGCATTTTTTTAACAACCGAAGGTAACATAGTTAGTTGATTGTGCTATAAAATGGTGATATGTGGAAAATACATAAAACTACGTAAATCCTCTCCTTGAATAAGACAGGATTTTCAAATGTTGGTGCTCCAGTTATCAGTTTGATATGAACTTTTTTTAAGAATGTTTTGCTTTCCTAATGAATTGTGTTGTGTGTACAAATCCTGAGTGCAGAATGGCTGCTTTGAAACTTAACTTGTTCCTGTTTTTAAACAAAAACTTGATATTCTCTTCTCCTTTTTTTAAAAAAGAAATCTGTCCGTTTCTTTCCTTCTTTTAACAACCAGGAAGAGAAGGAGTGTGACTCCAGTAAAGAGACCTTAGATGACCTCTTCCCAGATGATCAGGATGACCAAGCTCCAGGCAGTAAGTGCTTTCATCTGCTGTCTATATATTAACATAATACTATGCAAAAGGTTTAGGATGATACATGATTTATTTATTTTGTTTTACAAGTCAAAATCTGAAAAAAAAAAATTCTAACCTTTAATGACACTTTAATGAGCAATTTTTGAATAAATATACACATGAGCTCAACAACAAATATATTGCTTTTAATGTCTTATTAACATTTTATGCAAAAGGTGATTTTTGTTTTTTCTCTTGTTTTAATGCTTCAATATCTAATGTGTTAATTTTGATTAATTAATTACATAAAGTCCTAGCCCTAATTTATGCATACCAAATGTATTTATGTGACTGAAAGAGGTTTTAGGCAGTTTAAACACATGTTAATTTTACACTTGGAAAGGATGGAAACCTAGAAATGTGATAGTGGTGATTTGGAGCAGTTGGGGAGAATCACACAGTTAAAGGAAAATAAATCAAGATAAATAAGATGGAGATCAGTGTGGAGCCTTACATAAGCTTGCTTATGCAAAAACATGCAACACCTGCTTCTTCCAACATCCACTGCTTCCATAATATCAGTTGAAATGCTACTGTTTGTGTCTGGTAGAAACAGACTTTGGATTCAAACACCACCTCCAGAGGCACCTGGTTATTTATGTTGCATTTATGAACATTACGTCGACAAGCACCGTGTCTGTTCACTTCACTGCGTTCTAATAGTGGAGAAAAAACTCGAAAAATAAATTGGTATCATAAATTTGAAATAAAATATGTAAAATGTACGAAGAGACAGAATGTCTGTGTTGTGGTATGTGAAGAAATGGGCCTCGTTATTCTTGGGCCTCATTATTCTTCTTCTTTCAGTGACTGAGGCGCCCGAGGCTCTCAGTGTCGGTACGCGGTGGATTCAGGGCGAGTTGTGGAGAAAATTCGATTTAGCTGATCTCTGAGCTTGTTCAGACAGCCTGACTCGCTGTTAGGGTTTTTATTAAACTGCAGTCAACAGGACAGGAACAATGGGGATGACAGCCCTGCATTCACTGAAATCAGCTCACAGCTTAAAGGCCCATTTTTTTCCAGCAATTACAATAAAATACACCACAGTTTTCCGTTGTAACTTGAATAAAACAATGGAGAGGTATTTAAAGCAGAGCAATGCAACTGCAAGTTATGTAACTGATGATTTTCTTGTTCGCCTTTAAAAGTGACGTTTCAAGTTCCAGCTTTGATTTTATTGAATGATTCAAGAGTAACAGTAACAATATACTGACATATTTTACTGAGAGAGCTTGGAAATAAACCAAAGAGCGGTTTCTGATTTAATTGAAAACTTTCTCATTTAAACGAGATTAAAAAGCTTGCTATGACTAGATTTATACCTCATTAAAACCAAAATATATCCTCTTTTGAACAAGAAAGGTGGTAACAGTAAAACAGAAACACCTCCGGGGATTTTTAGAAGTAGAGGACACTGATCACATGTCGTAATCTGTCAGAGCAGCGCATCTTTATCTCATTATAATGAGATAGAAATATATGAAACTCTTCTCGTTACAATGAGAAACTTTCTTGTTTAAGGAGATCCATCCATTGTCTTTACACGCTTGTCCCTAGTGGGGTCATGAGGGGTTCTGGTGGCTATCTCCAGTGATCAAAGGGTGAGAGGTGGGGTCACCCTGGACAGGTCATCAGTCCATTACAGGGCAGCACAGAGAAAGACGGGAAAAACAACCATGCACACGCACACACACACACCCACACACACAAACCTACGACAACGCTCTTGTTTTTGAGCTACGGGAGGAAGCCAGAGTACCCAGAGAGAACCCACCCTTCCACAGGGAGAACATGCAGAAAGACCCCCGAATCAGTTCAAGAAGATGAATTTTATATTTCATTTTAGAGAGATGAGTTTTATGTCTCGTTTTAACAAGAAACTAACCTTAGTGAGGTGAGTTATATCTTCTTTTAACAAAAAAACTAGTTTTAACAAGAGGAGTTTTATATCTCACTAAAACTGGACTTTTTGATTAAATCTGAAAAGTTTCTTGTTTTAATGTGTTTTGCATCTTGTTGTAACAAGAAAGTTTTCCCATTTTAAAGAGAAACACTCTCGTTGTAGCGAGATATTTCTCCCAAGTTTATTAACGGGGTCTAGCAGTTAAACTCATCCGTAACGATACCAGTGAAAAAAATCTAGAGGTTTTTTGTTGTCATGTTGTATTTCAGCGATGTGTTTGTATTTGTGCGTGCAGTGCAGCCAGCTCACGGTAGCGCAGCGGCTGCAGCTGCCCAGCAGGGCGGCTATGAGATCCCAGCCCGCCTCAGGACCCTCCACAACCTGGTGATCCAGTACGCGTCCCAGGGCAGGTACGAGGTGGCCGTGCCGCTCTGCAAGCAGGCGCTGGAAGACCTGGAGAAGACCTCTGGACACGACCACCCAGACGTAGCCACCATGCTTAACATCCTGGCGCTTGTTTATAGGTAAGGGAGTTCAACTTTCACTACATGACAGTAGTGTTTGGAGTTCTCATTCATTTTCTCTTGTCTTAACATGTTTTCGATAAGTAGCAGAGTTGGACATGTTACCTTAAAATATGTGTTAAAATAGATTCACAGACCACAAGTCATTGAAAAAGGCCTACCTAACAAATCCTTTTCTCCTTTTACGAGAGAGAAAATGACCACACACACACATATATCAATTAGCGTTTAATTAAAACAAGCTCAATAGTTTCCATTTGCATGATTTATTGTTTTCTCTTTTCTCTCTTTCTGCCAAAAACCAGATGATAAAAGTCTTCAGCTTGGTGCTTTGGTCTCAACTAGCCCTTTGTTTGAAGGACGGTTTTGTTACAGAGATTTAATAATTCATTTTTATTTGTTGTTTCTGTTTTGCTTATTTATTTTGGATATTTAAAATGTCTTCCAGTCCCAGGGTTAAATGTTCATTAGAATTTAATGTGTTTTTGTATTAGCATTATATTACTTAAAAATGGTCTCAGAACAACAATGACATCGTTTACCGGAATAACTCCTGGGGCCATTTTTCATCCAGAAAAGTTTGTTATTGTGACAGGCTGACCAATTGGCCTGTGTATGAGCTGCAAGAGCTGCTGGATAGAAACTCTGGGGCGGACTAAATGCTGGAGCGGAGTGCTTCTGTTCTTATATCAGAAATTTTAGATGATGTCCAATATAATCTGTTTTTTCCCTGATATTGGACTGATTTGTGATATTGATATCGAACTGGGACACACCTACTTGTAACATTACTATTCTTTGAAACGTTTAGCTCGGATTCTCAGATTCTCGTTGCCTCACGTTCAGATGAAATCAAAGATAGATTTACACTAGCAAAAATGGAAGTGTCCAGCTCTTCCACCAGATGGGTGGAAATTAATACTAATAAACATTTTATTTTTCACATTTGTCCAAGTACTTGAGTACCTCTCTAAGTACTCAAATACAAACTACATTCCCAAGATACCAGGAACAAGAATGACACACAAGAATTGCACAATCATTTTCCCTTGCTTTGTGTATTTATGTCCCACTCTTTATTCCTGTCTTTAAGGGATCAGAACAAATACAAGGAAGCAGCCAACCTGCTAAACGATGCTCTGGCCATCAGAGAGAAGACTCTTGGCAGAGACCATCCAGCTGTAAGTACATCTGCCTGCATAGAGTACTAGGGAATACTCATACTGTCATTTGGTTTGTAGAAATATTTGTGAACAGAGCTGACGGCCTAGAAAACCCTTTGAGAAGTAAAATGACTGATGGCAGATGAAAAAGAGACCCGATTCATGTTGTGGCAAACAGTTGCTCAACTGAGCGTAAAGACCGAGAACGTAGAAATAAAGCTCTCCTGTGTTTAGAGAGCTCATGACTTTGTTTTTTGGCTTGTTATAATCTGGGGACGATAGTGAAATATATTTGTAATGAAATGTTGCATTTATAAACCTTTCCAAAAGAAAAAAAACAACAACGAAAAAACTGCTCCATCGAGTCAGTGACTGTCGATGGTTGAAATTAATTTGAAGTAAAAGTTGCCTTGAATTGTTAATATGCCACACTATCGAATTTTGTGTTCCTCTAGCATTAGGTTAATTTTGGGATAATCAAAGTTAACCTAATGCAAATGACGTTACTTTTTGTGTTCCTAATATGATTTTATCTTCTTATTACATAAAAGACCCAAAGATTTGAGTGTCTGTTTTTGCTGAATACATAAGTGTAAAAGTTAGAAAATTACTTCGTCAGACACAGATGTAATTTATGTTGTCACACAAAACACATTACGTTTGTTGTCATACACAGTATGACTGCAATATGTCTTGACCTGCTCCCAATGGAAAAACACAAAGAACCACCAACAGATAAACAACGCTGCCATTACCCTCACTTTTCACAATAGATGTAATTGGATGGTTTTAAAACGCCATAACCCATATAAAACGTATATCTTTCTGGTTATAACTCATTAAGTTGGTAGTTCAAACAAGTGATTTACGCATCGATTTCCTTCTGTTTGTACATTTCAAAGTGAGCATTAGCAGGTGGACTAACTATGTTAACCCCAGCAGGACAGTGTATTTCCTGTTTGGAGCCTCATCACTCTTCAGTTTATCAAACTGAGTAAGCCCTCCTCTCCTCTCCTCCAATCTGCCACTAGGCCATGATTACTCGTTTTCTCATTCTTAGTGTTTTTCTATAATTATAAAACAAGCTAAATGTGACTAATCTGTGATCACTTTTTTTTTTTTTTTTTTTTTAAGAAATCTGCCTTTTTGTTTGCTAAGATTTTAACGATTAGACTTTTAACGTTTAGACTTAATTAGATGGCCGCACATTAAACCAGTCAAGCTAATTATCCAGCTCACCAGGATTAAAAGCTGAGAAAAACAACATAGTTCTTAGAAGATATTTAAAATCAACCAAGCTCCTGGCAGATCTTTGGTAATGGGAGACTGTTCTGCAGTTTAATAGCTTTAGCTGAAAGAACTCAGTCTCCTTTACTCACTAGTTTGGGCCTTGAAAGAACTAAAAGCTTTTGGTTTTCACATCTTAACATCCTAAAATGGCAATGTTTATGTAAAAAATCTGAAAGGTAAGACAGTACCAAAAGTTTTAAAGGGAGAGAAACCTGGTACTGAGTTTTAATAATAATAATAATTTAAAAAATGTATTTGTATAGCGCTTCTCTAAACACTGAAAGGAGAACACATGAATACATAGCAAAATAAAGCAAAATTAAAGCTGCAAGCAGCCTCGTGCGGCCCTCGCAGCCAAGCGCCGCTCCGGCCTATCAGCCACCGCGGGGGTTCCAGCACCGCCGCCTGCCCGCAACCGCAGAAGCTCTCACGCAGTTTCCAGCACCGCTGCTCACTCGCAATCGCAGATGTTGTCATGTATTTTCCACGCCCGTCCACCAGGCGTTACGCACCGACACGTTCGGCAGCGCTTCCCGACAACACGCCAAAA
>CAEFZY010055774.1:0-23230 GCA_903066815.1 Brachyrhaphis roseni | reverse complement strand
CGGCTCTACACTATCTGATGATCATCAGCAGAGATCCTTTCTCTTTCCCATATTGCTTGAAACCTGTGGCCTGCTTAATAATGTGGAACATCCTTCTTAAGTAGATTTCCTTTAATTGAGCTCAGCAGACAAACGGATCAACTAGCTCTCTGAAATTAATTATAGTGATTCAAAGAGCCTGACACACATCTATATCTATAAATTGAATCTTTATGACACTTAAATCCAATTTGCATAATAATTCGGAACACTGTGTAGATGTGATCAGCGTCACATCGTGGTTTTAGATCCATTAACTGATGACTTGATTTGGATTTAACAGAAGTGCAAATAATTTATATTTATTTTAATTGTATTTTTTGGTATGTTGGTTTTAAGATTCTATAATTGTGGGTTTAATCGTCGGTAATGATAATTACCCAGTAATATTTTATATTTTCCTGTCAACTATCATCTTTTAACCCAAACCTGAGCCGGTTCTCCTGCTGAATCAGTTTCACTTCCTGAACTTCAAACTTTTTCACCATATTTTAATTTTTTAAGCTGAACTTGTGGCTTCTTGGAGTTTTGTTTCTATAATTTGCATTTTAAAGGTTTAAATGTTTAACCGTCAGATTAAACACATGACTGTTTAACCTTGAAGCTGCTCTGCAGCCGTCGCGCCCCGCCCCCTTTCTGACGCCGTGTTTCTTCCTTCCTGTGTATTTTCCAGACTACATGAAGGGCTCTCTGTCCAGCACCTGCTCCCTGAACAGCGAGAATCCGTACGCCACCATCAACGACCAGCCGGCGCTCTGCAAGCACGCCGAGAGCAGCTACGTGGAGATGAAGTCGCCGGTGCATCATGAGCACACGACGCGCTGCTGCTCCGCCGCCATCAGCAGCGGCGGCGGCGTTCCGCCTGCCAGGAACGTTTACGACATCGGTAGGTAAAACGCAGCTCCGTTAGAATCGCCACGTTTGACTTTTGCATTAAATGCATCAGTATTTATGAAATAATCAGAACCTGGAAAAAAAAATTCAGAATGTAAAATATGATTTTGATGAAATGAGTGAAAAACTCAACAGCTTCAAAGTTAAACAGTTTCATCAAATTTTTTGTTGTGGCAGGAATTATCTTCAAAAACTCCCAGAAAAAAATGTCTGTAAATATAAATAAAGCAATAATCCAACAGGGACGGATTGTTTCCGTGATGCTGCGGGCCGGCTCGCCCCCCTGCTCCCTAAAAGGAGGGAATCACCATAGCAACCAGTGACTCAGTCGTAAAAATTTAGCAATAAGCAACAAATTCATCACATAATAAATTAAAATGAGTCCAATAGATACAATGTTTCTGTATTTATAGCAAAAATTGGACCATAAAAGTTTTTTTTTTTTTTTTTTTTTGGTCTCAACTAAACATTTATTTTTAAGGGAAATTTTGTTTACAGAGACTTTATAATTGATTATATTTATTGTTTCTGTTTTGTTTATTGTTGTATTTAAAATGTTTATTGTCCCATCAGAACTAAAAGTTGATATTTGAGAATGTGTTATTATTATATTACTGGAAAATGGCCTCAAAACAACAATATTATCATTTATCTCCATAATTTATGGCCTAGCAGCATTTATTACCGTGTCAGGTCAAAGTTCAGCTAAACTAAGTTCAGCTGAATCAGTTTCTGTTTCTCCTCCGTCCATCAGAGCCGACCGTCAGCGCCGGCGCCGCGCTGCTGCCCGGTTACCCTCAGAACCCGTACGACCTGCCCAGGAACAGCCACATCCCGAGCCACTACGACCTGCTGCCGGTCCGGCCCAGCCCGACCCGCAGCATCACCCCGCCGCTGCCCGGCAGCCCCACCAGCTCGCTGCTCTGAGCCCAGCGCCCTCACTGGGACGCTCCCAGTTCCACCAGTTTATTTCTTCGTCACTGTATTTGAGCGTCGCAGCATCTGAACTTGATGAACAGAACTTCCTGCAGAGGGAAGAAATGACGGATCCGTCCAGAACGCGGATCTGTTGTTCAAAGGAACTAAAGAACTGAAAGTTCCTGAACCGTTTCTCAGACAGGAAACTCGGATCCTGACTATGAAACCTCTTTGGGAACATTTCTGCTATTTTTACAGTTTCTTATTTCCTGCTCACATTCAGAGGTCCAGCAGGAATCAAAGTGTCACTTTTCTATGTTCTAGATATATCTGTTCTAGATATGGACTTCTGGATATTGTTGTGCTTTCCCCTTATTGTGTTGAGCTTTATTCTCCTGCATGCCAAAGAAAGATAGAAAAATATTCAGAAAAGCCTGATAGTTTGTTTTACTGTTTTGGTTAATAATTGGCGTAGAAACACCTCCGACCTGAAGGAGGCGCTGCAGAGAAAGCCCCTCCAGTTTCTTTCCGTCAGAAGTTGGAAAAAATTGTAGCGAAGATTCGTTTCCAGAAATTCTTCACTCTCTTTTCAGACTGATGGAACCGGTCCAGCTCCGGCCCTCTAGCGCCACCATCAGGTTACAGACACACCTGGATCTGATCTACAGTTAACAGCTTTAGATCAGAATTCTGCAGAATTTTCTGAGATCCCAACCAAAAGTTCCAAGTCTGTATCACGGAGGACTTCAGGTCAAAGGTCAAGGTTCAAACCGGAAACATGGAAAGGTCCTTCAGGTCAGGAGGGAAAATCAGGTGGAACAGAAACGAACAGAAAGTTTGACAAAGATGAACAGAAATAATTTGGATGATTCAGCCTGACAGCAAAAAAATGTGGGGTTATTTTTTAAAATATATTTTCACATAATTATTTTTTAATTTCAAAGCAGTTTCAAGTTATTTAGTTTAAAGTTAAAGACTTAGCTTCCAAACTAAATATTTAGCTCACTACCTAAATATTTAATTATAAACTAAAGATTTAGCTTCCTAAATAAATATTTAGTTTGGAGCAACATTTTTAGCTTGCTAGCTATGTTTAACTATTATTTAGCAACAACTAAATATTTAAATTGAAGCTAAATATTTAGCTAGCTGTGACACATAAATCAATGTATAACATGATGAAAATCTGACTCCGAAAACTAAGCCTCCATTTTTTCTTTTATTACAGGCTAAATAATCCAAATTATTGCAGTTAACTTTTGCCTGAGTGGATCCGGTTGTTGATCCGGTTGGAGTTGACGCTCCGTCTGGACTCACTTCTGGCCGTTAGGAGACGGAAAATTAAATCCTGAATCCACCTGATGAGTTTTTCCACATGAACTTTCTTCCTCTGTCACTTCCCGGACAAACGGAAATCCATTTTTCTTGTTTCACTTTCATGGCTGTGGAGGCAGCAGCTGTTAGCTCAAGGTTTTTTGGGGTTTTTTGAGGTAAGACCTCCAGACTTTTCCCTGTGAACATTTTCTTTTTATTGTGTATTTAACAGGGTGAACTTTTCCTCATGCATAGAAAACATGTATACAGGTTTCCATACTTACTTGTGTCTTTCCCATTGATTTATATCAAAACTTTAGCTAACATCTTATGAATCTTCTAAAACCTCAACACCTTCTGCAGACATGCATGAGGAAATCTTTGACCCTGCAGATCAGGCTGGTTTAAACAGTGAACAAATTGGATCTTTTTACTGACAAATGTTTTCCGAAACTTCGTGATTGATTTTTATCTCTTGCTAGCTCAACAGTCAGTCAGTTGATTGTAACATCTGTAAACAAAAGACCAAAAAACATGGTTGAGCGCAAAAAGAAGGAACCCGAGGACTGGGCCTTGATGCATCCCAAAACCAATCAGTTTATCTGTGGAAAGGTGCAGAAGTTTACATGTCTTAATTTCAGCCGTGGCAATAACAGAACATGACAATCAGATGTAAAACTGCTAATTTTGTGTTTTGACTCCTTTTTTAAAATAATTTCCTGTTGTTCATCTCTGACGGAGAAATGTTTGAATAGATGTACCGACTGCTTTCTTTCCCCCACTTCCTTCCCTGAATAAAGTCAGCCTGACTCAGGGGGGCGTGTCGTCATCAGTTATGTTCAGTAACTTCCACTTCTGAGCTTTTGCTACGACCTGTTAGCAAAAACACGTCAGACATGTTGACCGATGTGTTTCTCCTCTAAACTTGCATAAACTTGCAATTACATCTCTATTTAAAAAAATCAAGAAATAGAACAAACATGTCGCGTTTGTGCGTTGATCATGTCTGAAGGTCTGCAGTAGCTGTGTGGGTCTTAGAGAACAGACTTTAGGTGACGGGAGCTGAATCGTTGTGGATATAAATCTGTTTCCATGGTAACGGTTTGCGTTCCTATCCGCTGCATGACTTCACGTCATGGTGCAGTTATGACACCATGACGTCATAGCTTCCAGCTAAAACACAAAAATCTATGAATTTGAATGTAAAATTTCTATTTACAATGTTAAAAATACATTTTAAAATATGCAAACGTCATAATGCCCGACCTGTTACCGATCTGCCTGTTAGCGTGTTAGCTACTAGCCGAGGCTCTGGACACAGAGGGAACAAATAACTGAGTTGATCAGCAGGTTTATGACTGGTGCGCTTTATTAAGATAAACTGATAACTTATATAGACACAATTGTACAATTCATTGGTCTGTACAAAACATAAAACCATTCGAGTCGAGCCCACGCTTCGCCGTCACACTTGGTTGAAATGACATCATTTCATTCTGGTGTTTTCACTGAAATTACAGTCAGTTACAGGATTCAATATAGTAAAAAAAAAAAGTCAACACAGGTTTAAAAAAAACAACAACAACAACAGAACCAATGTGAAACACGATCAGGACCAGAACTCAGAGAAAAGGAATCAGTTCATCCAGAGCTGCCCTCCACCAAACACACACACACACACTCCTGGGTTCAAACTGCAAGCACAACACACACTCAGGGTTTGGACCGGACCGAACCGACCCGACCCTGTCGGTGCGTCACACTGCCCACCAGAACCTTCTTCCAGAAGGAGGAATGAGAACGTCGGCTATGTAAGGCGAACGACAGAAAGCCATGCATCGTGTCGAATCAGAGGCAGCTCGGTGTAACGTAGGCGTCATGTGACCGGGCGGGGGCGGGGCCACGAGGCGGGGCGGGGCCACAAGGCAGGGCGGGGCCGCGGGGTGGAGCCACGAGGCTGGGGGCCCAGCTGCATGGATCCACCCGCCTCATGTGGTTCTAGTTCTGGATGTGCAGAAACTAACTTCAGCTAGAAGAGCGTGTTGTTAGGAATCAGTGATCGCCCGGCTCCTCTCTCTCCTGCTGCCATGGATTCTGGGAAAACGCCACGCAGAGTTAGCTGCACAGGAATGTCATCCGGGAAAAAGATTAGCGTTTCTTCATTTCTCCTGAAGCGCTCGGCTCTGCATAGTCGGAAAAACGTGACGGATTAATTCTAGTGATCCAGGTGGAGCCTGGCGATGCGGCGCAATGCGGCGTTCCCGACCGGACCGCGCGGCGCCGCCTCCACAGTACATTGCACTAAAGAGGAGGAAGGGGGCGGGGCTTAAAAGCTGAGATACGATGTGCTTTACGGTGATTACATGAAGGAAGGAGACGAGAAAAAGAATCACATTCATATTTTAAGACTTTTCAGTGACATGTCAGCGCATCTACAGTAATGAAATCTATCGTGATATGAAATGCGCCTGCCGTCCTGCAGGGGGAGGGGGGCCCCACGTTATGCACTGGTGGGGTCACGGGGTCAGGATGGGGTCAGGAAGAGTTCAGGTCGCAGGATTAAATCTGCGTCTCGATCAGGCAGTCTGTTTGGGACGGTGGGGGGTCAGGGGTCACGGGGTCAAAGGGTGGGGCAGCAGCGGGTCCACGGCCGGGCTAGATGTTCTGACAGCACTGCATCTTTGGTTTGTTCTCTGTGGGCTGCACCTGGATGTTGACCACGTTGTTGCTAGGCGACATGTCGCTCTCCTGGCGCTCCGACATTTGCTTCTGGGAGACGATCCGGTAGATCTCTGCAGGGGCGAGGAAACGGATCACTAAACGACACTTTAACATTTACTTCTGCTCATCGTCATGGAGACGACTGCTGACCAAACAAGAGCTAAACTGAACTTTAGCTCAGTGGTCCAAATATTTAATCGACCTATGACTGTTGATTAATTGTTTATTGATTGAAATTTGTTTGATTAACTGAACATCAGCCTATGTTGTAGTTTGGCCTCCATCCAGCAGGGGCGCTGCTGGTAATCCTGAAGCAGAGCCAGTTGATAAAGAAACAAACATGGTGGAGCCATAACAGAACCGGAAAGAAAAATGGTCCAAACAGTCCAGTGTGGGATGATAAATCCACTTTATGCGGTTCTTTTTAGAAATATGAATATCATGTTAACTTATCAGCACTTCGCTGACCTACAAAGGAGAGGATTTGACAACAGAAAAACCAAGAAAGCAGAAAAATAGTAACAGAAAAAAATCATGAAGTCAACAATTGAAGTTTATTTTGAGGACTGTCACGTTTTCAAAGTTTAAACATTAATTAAATATCAACTGATGTATGAATATCTGTTCATTATTTCACTAATTTTATTCTCATCTTTTTTCAGCCACCTAATACATTCCTAGTTTGCTATATTTAATCAATATATTTAAGCTTATTAATGTGAAAAAAATCAAAATTTTGTTTATTCAGTCAGTATTTAATACAGTTGACAAAATATTGTTATAATGTAATTACTTTTATTTATAAAATTCATCATATTGTGAAATAATTAACCATTATGTTACAGAAAGACGATCGCCCTTCTTGATACAAAGAGAAAACAGGATTTTAATAAAATCAATGAGATCAATTGCCTTTAGAGAAACTCAATCAATAACTGGTTGTTTGGGTGGATTCTATAACTTCCTGGCATATTTAATGGGATGTGTGTTATTGCCTCAGTCTCATCCTGAAGCTGTAAATCCAGGTCAGCTGACCCACATTCCTCATTTAAACAGCTGCAGGTTTAATGTCAGAACGTCCAATCAGAAGCTGCGATGTTCCAGCCAGCTGGACCAATCAGACGCTCCGCCCTCAGAGATAAGCTAGCTGCTCCGCGCTAGCTGCAGCTAACAGCCTCATAAAGCTCTGATAAGGACAGCGGACACGCCCGACCCGGACAGCGGGGGACGGGTTCTGCTGACGGCCCATAAAGTCAGAGCTCACCTGTCAGGATGGTCTGGAAGGCCGTCTCCACGTTGGTGGAGTCCAGCGCCGACGTCTCCAGAAAGGACAAACCGTTTTTCTCTGTGGAGGAAAGTGAAAGACGTCTGTGAGACGTGTGACCAGCGGGACGTTTCCATCCTGAGGCTGAGTCTGGACTGACCGGCGAAGGCGCGGGCCTCGTCGGTGGGCACGGCGCGCAGGTGGCGCAGGTCGCTCTTGTTGCCCACCAGCATGATGACGATGTTGCTGTCGGCGTGATCCCGCAGCTCCTTCAGCCAGCGCTCCACGTTCTCGTAGGTCAGGTGCTTGGCGATGTCGTAGACCAGCAGCGCCCCCACCGCGCCGCGGTAATACCTGCAGCATCATGAGGAAGACCACAAACAACCATCATCATCATCTTCATCACACAGTCAGACTGTTACTGGAAAAATCTCTCAACTGTGGACACAAACATAAACATGTCGAATGTTTTTCATATTTCCCATCAGCCATTTGGCCTGATGCTTTTGAGCTTTTTAAAGTGATAATTGAAATAAATTGTTCCTCATTGTGGGTTTGGTCTCTTTGATCATTTTTAAAGTGATAATATGGAGCAAAATCAGAAACTGAGTTTCTCAGCAGTCAACAGGAAGGAGATGAAGATGTGAGACAAAAGGACAGTTTTTGGTTAGCATTAGCTCCTGCTAAATTTTTTATATGTTTAGTAGTTCAGCATTAGCTTACACTTATTTTTTATGCGTGTAGTGATAGCTTCTGCTAATTTCCTAATGTGGTTAGCATTAGCTTCTGCAATTTTTTATGTTATTAGCATTAGCTTCTGCCACGTTTGTAATGTGTTTTGCGGTTTTGCATTAGCATCTACCATTTTTAAAGAGATTAGCGATTTAGGGTTAATTTCTGCTTATATTTAATTTATTATGTTCAGCATTAGCAGAACTAAGGTTCTTGTTCAGCGAATTAGCGGTGAACTCAATGGTTAGCTGTGATTAATAACTAGTGCAAACATATATTCATTAGTTTTCTATGACAACAATGGTGGCCATCTTGAAAAATAAAAAAATGCTAATATGTAATTACAACTGCTACGAGTCCAACTATGTATGATGTCAAAAGTATTGATCTGAGATAAATACTGGAAAAATTTGTGTAAAAATAAATTTTCCTTTACAATCATCTGAGTCAAGTTGAGTTCTTGGATCTGCATGTGAAAGATTTACTGAACTATTCATTATCAGAGCTTTGCTGTATGAACATGAAGTTGTTATTAATAAAAGTGTAAAGCCTTTCTGAACAGCTGAAGCAGCTCCCAGCATGCCTCGCTGGACTCACGCTGACGTGATGGCCCGGTAGCGCTCCTGGCCCGCCGTGTCCCAGATCTGGGCCTTCACCGTCTTGCCGTCCACCTGGATGCTGCGAGTAGCGAACTCCACACCGATGGTGCTCTTACTCTCCAGGTTGAACTCGTTCCGGGTGAAGCGGGACAGCAGGTTGCTCTTCCCGACGCCCGAGTCTCCGATGAGGACCACTGAGGCGCAGAGAGCAGAGTTACAGGCCGGCCCGCTTCCTGGTTCTGTTTCCGCTACACTAATATTATGGGACGGCATTTTTTGGTTTAAAGGGTGTGAACATTTATTTTCCCTGAAAATAACTTAAATTATCCAAACTGTTGAAAATATAGAAGCCCATTTCTATCATTAAGAAAACCCTCAACTGGAAGTCGAGATTACAAGAATAAAACTCATAATAAGAGCATCAGTTTTAGTAATTATGATCTTAAAATCCAATTCTGACTTTTATTCTTGTAATTATGACTTTTATTCTTGTAATTACGACCAGCTCATAATTTGGTCCCAGAGGACAGACTGGTTACAGACTGGTCTGCAGAGGACGGAGGCCCAGGAGGGACAAACATCCCTCTGGTGTCTCTGAATTTCCAATATTGTGAAATTAAAAGTCAACAAACATCCAAACTTTCCTCTGTGATTTTATGATGATTCTGAGATTATGATCCATTTATGGTTAGGATTTAATGTTTTCAGTTTATTTTACTGCGTTCACGATTAACAATGTTTAATTTGTGACAAGAATTTGATTCTATGAAGCCGTTGCATCTTTTCCAACAAACTGACTGGAGATTTAGTTTCATTTCACTTTTTGAAATGACTATGCTACAATAAGACCAATAAGATGATAATGTGGCTGCACAAAAAAAACTAAACTTTCACAACTTTCTGCTTTGAGCCTCTCACCACAGCAGTATTTTATTTTAAGAAATCAGTTGACAACAAACTAACAAAACTTAAATCACCACCAAAGGTTCCTGAGTTTCAGGTTTTCTAGTCTTGCAAAAAGAAGATCATCAAATGCAGCTTCGTGGCCGTTTCCATGTAAATACGAAATAAATCAGCAACTAGTTGAAACATGAAACAAAACAAAAACAAATGCAATAATCAGCTGGTAGCAATTAACCGGTCAAACGTTTTAATCACCTCATCTGACACCGGTTACATAATTCATTTGGTTTATTTTCTGTGCTGCTGCCTGAAAACTTACAGCATCTACAGCCCTGGACTTATTTCACATTCTGTTCCACACAACCTCAAACTTCCATGTGTTTTGGGGATTTTATGTGACAAACCAACAAAATTGAAATTGATACTGAAACTGTTATCTGAAAAGTGTGGTGTGCATTTATATTCAGCTCTGCAGAACCTCCTCTGTGGTTTCTCTCCACCAGCGCTGAATGAATGCACACAAAAACATCTCCAGCTCACTCAGCCTGCATGGAGAACAGCAGTTCATAAGTCTTTCCAATGCTTCTTAGTTTGATTCTGTACTTTGACTAGGCCATCCCATATCATCTCTAGCTGAAAGTTCAGCGTGTTTGTCCTGCTGGGAGGTGAATCTCCATCCCGCTCTCAGGTTTCTGCTGCTTTTATTTTCATTGAGGGACAAAATTCACATGCATGCCAGTTTTCAGATTTGTACTTGTGAAAAGAAAAACAAATCCCATAAAACCGGATTTTATGGGATTAAACAAAAGGGGTAAAGTTTAAAGGGTGTGAATACTTTTGCTATGTCCTGTAAATAAATAAACTCATTAATGTTAATGTTAGCAGCAGTTAATAGTGTTGTCAAATTAAACTCAGTTGGACCCTCCCAGAACCTTTCCCACCCGAACAGAACCGACCCGCTCCGGGCCCAGGCTCTCCTCTCAGCTCCGGTTCTGGTCCCGGGCCCAGTTAAAAGACCCGCCAGATAGCAGAAATCCTCCGGTCCGGTCCGGACCTCGGCAGGATGATAACGGTTCAAGGTGTGTCCCACAGCCAGCCGGCTAGCCGAGCTAACCGCTAACACGAACCCAGAACCGACCAGTCAGAAAAGAACGGCTTTGTTGTGTCCGGATCGCACCGGAGCCGTTTGAGCTATTACCCACTGATGACCCGTTCTGACCCGGTCCTGAGAGCCCGCTGGGGGTCGGAGAGTCAAACGGAACACAAAAGAAAAGGCTGGTTCCGTTAGCTGCCAGTTAGCCTGGCAGATAACAGCGACGGGAACACGACCTACCTTTGAACAGATAGTCGTACTCATCGTCTCTGGTGCCCATCGTGTCAAAAAGAACAGATTAGTCCGATATCTGATTTATTAAAAAGTAAAAATCAGGAATCTTTCTGACTCTCCAACGGGAATCTGTTTGGAATCTGGACGTCCCTCCTGTCTTCTTCTTCGCTAGAATCCAGGGCGGCTGAACACTCCGGCCCCCTGGTGGTCAGAAGAGGAAAGTGCATGTGCGGTGACAGATTCCGAGCCCAGAACCACTAATTCTGCTGCCAACATCTGACAAAACATAAAGATAACTTTACTTTAGGAGAGTACTCAGTCAGCTGCTTTACTTTGTAACAAAAAACACCTTTCTACAAAATAATTAAAGTTAAATCCAAATATTTAACATTCATTAACATGTGTAATATTTAAAATAACATTTATTGTGAAGTAGAGGGAAACAACAGAACATAACAGAAATTCTTGGAATTTGATTCTCTGATAGTTCAATTCATTAAAAAAAACTTAACAAGCGATCATCAAATAGAAATAAATTTATAAACAAAGACAGAATATTTGAAGAATACAAAATAAATCGATGAAACAAAGATTGAACCAGCAACCTTCCCACTGAAGGATGACATTTAATCCATTAATTTATGTAATCTGCTTCACTAAATCTGGTTTTATGACAAAAAACATCCACGTTAACTCTAAGTTTCTGATTCCCATTTACCCAACATTTACAAATAAATCTGATCGTTGCTAATAGTTGTGCTTTATGATTTATCATTTCATAACTACAACTGGATCCTCTTTACATTCAGTTTAGTGTTCATATAGATCATCAACTAAAACCTTTATTTTTTCCTCGCTGACTTAGAATGAAACAAATTTTTCATAAAATAGTGTAATGCATTTAGGCAAGAAGCAGACAGGCGAAATGCAGTGGTTTACAATTAATTTACAATATGGAATTTAAAATAAGAAAAACTAAACAGTAAAGTCCAAGAGTGAATCCTAAACTAACAACAGGAGGAAAACACAGAAATACAGGATGAGAAAAGGAAGATCTGACTGAGTTACTGCTGATTAGGAACTGGGTGGGAAGCCAGGCCACCATCTGTGTTTCCATTACAAAACGTTTCGCAAAACTTTGTCAAAATTCTATTTATTTTAAATAAAAAAACACAATTTGCAATAGCAGAGTTTCCATTGATTAAGAAACAGAATTAAAATCAGACGTGATTAAGTTTAAGTCATTAAATCATCCTTCAACTACTTCCTGTCCTCTTCTTCGTGGTTTGCGTCAGTGTTAACATCCGTTTGTTGACCACGTGACCCGTGTGATGCAAAAAATGTTTTTCTGTTGCAGCCACAAAAAAAACCACTTCATCCTGGCGCCAAAAGTTTTTATCAAAAACGAGTTTTTTTCCTAAATTGCCATGTTATCATAAGCAAATTTATCTTGAAAATGTCAAATTGTGCAATTATACAATCAATGGGGGCATGCCATGGTGGCGTAGCGGTTAGCGCGACCCACATTTGGAGGCCTTGAGTCCTCGACGCGGCCGTCGTGGGTTCGACTCCCAGACCCGACAGCATTTGCTGCATGTCTTCCCCCCTCATTACCCCCTTCCTGTCAGCCTGCTGTCAAATAAGGGACACTAGAGCCACAAAAAGCCCCCTGGTGGGGAAACAAAAAAAAAAATACAATCAATGTAAATGCAGCAACTGAAGTTGAACTGATGAAATGGTTTTTATATTAACCAGGAAGCCCGAGATCCAAACACTCCAGAGGTTAGAGAAGCAAAAGATCCACAACTTCAGGGACGCATCATTCATTTCTTCTTGTTATCAGGGAAAAATTTCTTCCAGTTAATGTTCTGCAACACAAAATTAAGAAACATTTTCAGATTTTATCAGGAGCATATTTACGCCTCATTTCCACTGAGCGCTCCGATGCGGTTCGGGGTCTTATGGGCCGACAGATCCAGGAGAGCGTTCCTACCGCCAGTTTACCATGCCACAGGCAGACAAAAAGAGGAGTAAATTTACACCAAAAATCTCAGAAATTTTTATTTTAATCTCAGAAATTTTCAAGAAAAGTCAAAGAAATTTCTGAATCTCAAAAGTCGAAAATGTTGAACTTGTGAATCTAAAATTTTCAAGTTTTTTTCTTGAAAATTTCTGAGATTATTTTTGGCAAAACTGAACCATTGTCTTCTCTCCCTACATTGGCTCTAATACTCCGTTGCACCAGTTGGGCGGCGTTACACCCAAACAGGTAAAATTTTCAGTGTGATGGGAAACGTGAAACAAGCAGTGGCACTTTTCTGTCCCCAGTCAGTGAACCGTGGAGCCGAACCATACGGTACCATTGCCATCTGGACCTGCAGCAGACCCAGGAATGGTGCAGTATCATCGGTTGTTTGAGCTTTACAATAGAAACAGATAAAATGGCGTACCAAACCGCACCAGCTCAGTGGAAACAAGCTATCAGTTATTTCCATTCTTACATTTTTCCCCCAGGTGCTTTTGGGTTTTTTGTTCTTCACGTCCTCCACCGACTCGTACGTGTTGCTGTGGCCGGCGCCGTCTCCGGGGATCTGCTCGTACGTGTCGTCGGCGGTCCGCCTGGGGCCATCAGAGACCTCGGCGTACATGCTGTCTGCCTGCTGGGCTGGACTTCCTGCGGCGGCCTCGGAGGATTGGTACAGAGGGTTGGGTCTCAGCTGGTCCTGGCTGCCGTTCTCTGGTTCTGACCCGGAGCTGCTCTGAGTCACACCTGGAGCGTGGAGGGAGTACGTGAGGCAGGTGACCTTCTTTGGCGGGGCGGACACTGTGACAGAGAGGATGTTAAACTTGTTGGAGTATTTCTCTTCCTCCTCCTTCTCCTCGTCATCGTCGTCGTTGCCCAGATACGGCAGGGATTGGCTCCGGCTCTCCACCTGGCTCAGATCAGCGCCCGGCACCATTTCTTTGTAAAAATCACTTGAATTGTTTGAGTCTGTTGGGTGGAACGAGTCTCTGTTAGTGGGAAACGGCGGAGTTGTCCTTCCTTTGTGTCTCGGCGCTCTGTTTGGGTTGATTGGCATTTCACTGGGATGGGATGTTGTGTCTGGTAGAGATCCACTCAGGGAAAAACCCAAAGGCATTCCTCTTTTTGGTACCGGAGGAAGGGCCTGAAAATAACAAAGTAAAACAATTCAATCCAAAAACTTTATTTGGAGAAATCATAAGCCATGCAACACCTGTCTACCCATGTCTTATGTTCTTTGTTTTTTGTTCTTTTGGTCTAAAATGTGAATGTTTTACCTAATAAAGGTGTTATTTTTCTTCAGAGGACGGGGTAAACGCTAATGCTAAAGCGCTAACTTCAACCATGTTGCTGCAACATCTACAGGAATGGAAGGATCCACTCAGGAGAACATTGCATCACACTGCGCTGCCATGTCCTCTTAATGTTAGACGCATCTGGACCGGGACAAACCAGACCGTAGATTTACTTCCATAAATTCAGTTTCTATGATGCCCTTTGTTATATTTCATGGTCAGTTTAATGTTGGTGGCCAGGAGTTATCTGTAATATGCGGGTATGAAGTGCATGAAGTCCATTGTAGTGGACTGGATGTACAAAAATTCAATATTTAAACTAGTGCATGGTCGGGGCGTGCTGTGGTGGCGTAGCGGTTAGCGCGACCCACATTTAGAGGCCTTGAGTCCTCGATGCGGCCGTCGCGGGTTCGACTCCCGGACCCGACGACATTTGCTGCATGTCTTCCCCTCTCATTACCTCCTTCCTGTCAGCCTGCTGTCAAATAAGGGACACTAGAGCCACAAAAAGCCCCCTGGTGGGGAAGAAAAACCAATAAATAAATAAACTAGTGCATGGCCTAATATATTCCACGTTGACCAATAGTTGTAAAGACCAGAAAAACTCTTTAAGAGCCAACATAAATTCAAAAACATGCAAATGGCCACTGTAGGGAAAGCAACTAATTTAAATGGACTGTAAAAAATTAATTTATTTGACTTGCTCTTTCTAACCAGGCTGACCTGCAGGTGAAGAGGAACCAGAATGAAATGATCAGCTTTTCAGCAAGACTTCAGTTTCTACCCTACCTGTGAAAGAGACGATGCATCCACGGATACAGTTCCCGTCAGTTTCCTGTTTCTGGATTTGGGAGGGAGGAAAGGCGCCGATGCTGGAGGAGATTCATTTTGACGCTGCTGAACCTTTTTTCTCTTGTCAGGTTCGACTTGGTCCCAAATGGACCGCAGAGCTTGAACACTGACACCTGAAGTCTTCTTGGCATTGACCACATCATACAGATCATCAGCATCGTCCTAAAGAGTAACAGCAGAGTTACTTCATGGTCCGCAGTCCAGCGGTCAAAGATGGGAGACAGATCTGAGAATAATCTAACCAATGGTGCTCAGATTAAGGTCATACTGGTCAAACGTAACCACAACCATATTCTACTCCAGTAGCATAAATTAGCTTATAAACATGCTAACATTTGCTAATTAGCAAGAAACAAAGCTAGTTAGGATTTTATCAAGCTGAAAGAGACATTTGGTAAAAACACATCAGATTTTGAAGGCAAAATATACGATGCTAGTGGGCTTCAAAATGTTTAGCATAGCAGCATGCTAACATTTTCCTGATTATTGTTAAAGATATGACACTCAAATAGTTTGCTATTGTGCTAACGTTTGCATATTAACAAAGTCACAAATTCAATATATTTTATATTTTAGAGGTTTATAAAAAGTGAAAATACAGAGATTTCCCCTGTTTAGCACATTAGCATGCTAGCATTTCCTTATTAGCAATGGTGATGTTAATTTACATAGGCTTAAATAATATTTATTGAGTTTGCTATTATTCGCTAACTGATAAGAAAAACTCAAATTATTCAAGAAAAATGTATTTGTTTGTGGATTTTTTTTCTACGTTTGCAAAGCAGCCAATCCAAACGCAAGCTAAATACCTACAAACTAAATACATAGGCAGCTAGCTAAATACCTGGCTTCAAACTAAATATTAACTTGAAGTTTAATTAGGAAGCTAAATATTTGATTAGAAAGCTAAAAACGTAACTTGAAACTAAATAGTTTGGAGTTAGTTAGTTTGGAGCTAAATATTTGACTAAATACTTAGTTTGGTGCCAAACATTTTGTTGGTTTACAGTATCCAACTTGCTAATTCCATCTTAAATTGAAGGTCTGAGGAAAAACAGATGAAGAGCTCAGTTGAAATATTTGTAAAACAGGATTTTGTGTCTCACCTGGCAGCAGCTGGAGGTGAGGAACTCCCCAAACGGCTGGATGGGCCGGACCTTGTAATGCTCAATCAGCTGGGTCAGACTGCCAAACAGCTGACAGTCTCCTGCTATCACAAACTGCCCTTCAGGATTTTGGGAAATGACAAAATGACGACACCTGTCTTGACCTCTGAAGGGCGGATAGTCGTTCAATCAGAGAGTTGCGAGCGAATCATTCAATGATTTACTAGGAAACCTTATTTGCCTCACTTGTAGGACAGGATGTAGCCGATGGCTTTATCACTGAGGCGGATGAGGAAGCAGCCCAGAGCTTTATCTCTCAGCACATCTTCTGCTTCCCTGCAGTGGAGTGGGAGAAAGGCGATTAAACAGAACTGCAGGCAAATTAGATTCAAAAATATCCCAGCTGCGTCATGGAACTGCAGCAAACAGGTAGCGGCCATTCGTTCAGTCAGAGGGAGAATTTACCGCACAAAGTCTCTGAGATGGCAGCGGTTACATCAGAGGAAGAGAAGCCCAACAAACAACGCAGGTTTGCAAACCTGAATGAGACGAGAAACATCTGCAACAATGTTTTCTGGACAGATGAGACCAAAACAGAAATGTGTGACCAGCATCATGTCTGGAGAAAACCAAACATCTCATCACCAACACCTCCTAACTGCCAAACACGGTGGTGGAAGAATCATGGTTTGGGTTTCTGTTGCATCCACTGGGCCTGATCTGCTCTGTGTACCGAGATATTCTAGCATCAAACATGAGTTCAAGCAAATCCCAATGACTGAAACAGAAAAGAATCAATGTGTAGTAATGGCCTAGTCAAAGTGTAGACCTCAACCTGATTTAAATGCTGTGGTGAGACCTTCAGGAAGCCGGTTGGTCAGAATTTATTCACAACAATGTGAGAAAGTTTTAGAGACAACAGCGACATCCAAACATTTTCAACGTTGGCCAAAATCAAGTAGAAAGAACTCAATTTATTTTTTATTTTTATTTTCAGTTAAAAATGCAAAATGGTTTCATTTTCAGTTCTTTTCCTTTTGCCTGCTAAGCAACAAATTAACAAGTATTGTAATTAAAAAGGTCAGAAAAAGGGTCTCAAAGTTGTGCAGTTTCATAACTTGTCAGTCAGCAATAAAAATAAGAAGTGTCTTTGAAAACTCTTGACTGCACATTTTAATTATTTTGTGAAACTAAGTCTGTTTTTCAGTAAAACATGGCTGGAGATTTGTGGCCCGACTTACTATGACAAGAAAAAAAAATTAAAAACATTGATTCTGTACCTAAGATTTTCTATTTCAGATACAAACTTGTCATTGAAAGTCTCCATCTGCCAGGGGTGTTCAAGGTGCGGCTCAGGGGCCTTTCGCCGCCCATGGAACAAATCTAGGCGGCCGTTAATCACAGTTCAGGAAGTTGATGCAGATTTAAAAACAATGTTGGGGTGAAGTTTCCACAGATGAAACATAAAGTATTTATTCAGGTTTTTGCTTTGAATTTAATTTCTTCTACAAGTAAAAGGAGATAAAACAGAAACTTTCAGCACCTTTAACTAAAATGCAGACCTGGGCAAGCAAATCAAGACTGAGCCTTATTCTGTTCTGAAGTATCTCTACTTTTACTTGAGTAAAATTTCTGAATTTTCTACCCATTGAATGAAAAACAAACATGTTTTAACCAAACACTCCCCAGACACACACCGGCAGTTTCTCTTAAAGTTTCAAAAGTTTTTTATAGAAAGAAACTGATTTGTAAAAATTTTCTTTAGCCTGATTTTTTTTTTTTTTACTTATATAAATTATTGTCATTTTGGTCCTTAAATACCAAAATCTGGTATTTGGTCCATCTGATGATGTATTTTTTAAATATTACATGATAGATAATTTGATCAGTTCCTCGGTACATGAGAAGACTTTTTACCAAATACTTTTTACTCTTGGGTAATTTCTTTGCTACTTTTTGGTTTTACTTCAGTAAAAATATGTTGAGGTATTTTTACCTATAGATTTTGGGTACTCTGCTCACCTCTGCCTATTCTAGAAGCTAACTTTAGCATTCTGCTAACCAGAAAGGGAATTGAACATGTGACTGAAATGCTAAAAACTCAAAACAGCCAATAAGAAACCTTCAGATCAACAAACTTTAACATTTTTAGCAGCTGCAGCAGCAGATGAAGGAATAAATCAGATGAACTTTTATTGAAGTAGTGCAGATCTTACTTTCTGGCAGCGAGGCCCTGGAACCAGTCAGGGAAGTTTCCGTTCTGCAGGATGAGTGGCGCCTGCGTGTCGGTGAACCACCTCAGCACCAGCTCCTTCAGGCCTCCATCTGCCGCCAACGTCTGCAGGTCAGCCATCGACTGCTTCGCCATCCTGGGCCGTCGGTCAGGAGCTGACCCAATAAATGAGTCTCCAAAGGAAGCAGAGACGCTCATTTGACTGTTTCAGTTGGATGTCAGTCCCACATGAAAGGTGGTATTGTTCCAGCTTATCTGCTGAGCTCCACCTCTCATCCAGTCCCTGTTTCATTTTAATATCTGTGTTCCTCGTCCCAGATTGATCTTTAACTGCTTGGCTGTAAACTTGTAAAATCTTTGTTGTGATACATTTTGTTGCCATACATTTTTCGTATTATTTCACGTAATAATTATCAGTTCCACTAACTAAAAAATTAGCTAACCTATCCCTAAAGCACTAATTGTAAACATTAATTCCACTAACACTAAAGCAAAACACCAATATATCATGGAAGCTATCCTTAAGTACTATACCAACATTTTATCTAGTGGATGCTAATGCTAAAGTAATTTATCAACATATCTAGTGGAACCTAACGCTAAAATGCTACAACAACATAGTTTTTAATGGAAGCTAATGCTAAAGTATCAACAAACTATTTAGTGGAAGTTAATGCTAAAGCTCTACAGCAGATACTAGCAGAAGCTAACACTAAAACAATATAACAACATAGTATTTAAGCTCAAGCACCAAATTTAGTCATGTTGATGCCCAACTTGGCAATAATAAAGTGTATAACATGCATCCAACAGAATCTGATTTTTCTCTATGTAAAGCCTGACCATTGTCAAAATGTCTTAAAATAAATTCATAAAATAATCCTGAAAATTTCACCCTGGAAAAGAATGTTGACATGAAAACGATGTAGGAACCTTATACACAATAAATGTATAAATTTATATAAAGGTTTACTTCTTTTTTTTATATTATTTTCTTGTAGAATTATTCTGAAAGATTTTCCACCAATTAGCTTGCTTTTCGTTTAAGTGAATGTGAGCTGAACGCGTACAGAAAGAGCCGCCAAACCTCATTCAAAGTAATGCAAATTAAATTTTACTTCAATTTCTACAAACGTCAATGTGGGATATTTTTTTATGACGTAATCTTCTGAATTTTGTTCGGTTGTTAATTAATTCGGCTTAGAAATTACAGCTCTGAAGTCTTTATTTTTACAGGTATTTCACTTTTATTCTTGCTAGCAGACGTTCACTGTTGCAGAGCAGCGCTGCATTAAATTGTCATCTTTCAGTAAGGAGTCTCGTGCGGAGTTCGGAGGCGACTTCAGTCTTCGTGTTTGGAGCAGAGCAGACAGATCTGGGGGAACTTCTGGACCACGATGAACATGCGAAGTAGTTTTATTTTATAAAGAAAAGGTTTGCTTCTAATAATCCAGCTGATGGTCTCAACTTGTGACTTTAGTTTTCAGTTTATTTCCAGGATGGTTTGTGGATAAAGAGTGAAACTCGTTGCTTACAGCTGCAGCCATGGAGTTATTGAAGCAGCAGAATGTGGAGGATTTCTATGAGATCGGAGAAGAACTGGGCAGGTATTCATGCAATATTCATCAGTTGTCTGCATGAAGAAATAACTGATAATTAATGCTTATTTGATTAAAATAGATTGTTATAAATGTAACCAACATGACAGTCACAGGTTTGATCTTTGTGGGACAAACAGGAGGATTTCTTCTTATTCCCATGTTTTCACCCAACATTTAATCTGTTCCTATTTGGATGATATCATGTTTACTCCAAGATCTCTAGGAATTCAGGATGCAGAAATATCTGAGGAACCCTTTTAAAAAAGTACAGATTCTTTGGGTGGTTTTATGTTCTTTTTTGAAATATTCAAATTTCCTCCAAACTTTTCTTTTTCATCTGTTTATAACGTTTTTCTTGTTTGCTATGAAAACATCCAGACTTTCATGGATATACAGGACTTTCTAAATTTATTAAAAGTCTGAAATCAACTGCAAAGAAACGATTTACACTTTTTTAAAATAACCCATCATTTTCACTTCCATGATAATAGCAACAAACATATAAAAATTCATTCTTGTCATGATGAAATTCTCATTTTTTTTTATTACATTCAGAGACTAGAATATGATTGAAAAGTTAATTTATTTCAATTTGTTAAATAAAACACAAAGATTGATGTTTTCCAGTCATTATTTCTCCTGATGGTGATTTTCCACTTACAGTTAATGAAAAATTATATGTAAATTTAGAATATTACATAAAACCAGTAAAACAGAAATGTGGGTTTATTTCCTGTTAAAGGTTATTATTTTCAAAAGATGCCTTTAATTAGACAAACAAAGCTTATTTGAAGAAATACTCTAATTTATTGAATATAAATATTTACAGTTTTGCAAAGGAGGCTGTGTGTAAAGTATGAAGCAGCAACAGTAAAATGAATTTATTTACATTTTCTGGGGAAAATTGAGTTAAATTTACATAATGTAAAGTTGTAATGGCTGCCGGTCTGACCTGAACCAAATGATAATCTCTGAATCATTATCTGATGTCACCAAAGTTTGAGTTTTCAGGTGAACCGCGGCTCTCTCTTCAGAGACAGGAGCAGCTGCTCGTCTGATCATGATGCTTTTTAAAGGCCTCCTCTATCTTTAGCAGCAGTTTTCTGCCTGAGCGGCGGCACGTCTCGGTGTTTGGTTACAAACTGGTCAGCAGAGGAAGCAGCCTTAGAGCTGGGTTAAACAGTAGTGCCATGTTTTTATGTTTTCTGCGTGTTTTCTGTGTTTTTGCCCATACGTGTCAGGCTGATGCTGTCCAGATGCATCTTTCTGTAGAATGTGTGCAGCACTAAAAATAGAAGTGAGACAGACAGAGATTATTATCAGAAAAGCTCCAGCAGAGCAGAACATCAGGTGGAGTCAAAATATCAGCTGCATTTTTAACTATATGGAGTTTTTTAGCTGTAGTTTTTCCTTTAGTAAAGAGTAAAAAGTGAGAAAGTTGTTGCCTTAAACAGTTTGCGCTGTTTCTCCTGCATGCAGCGCCCCCCTCAGGCCATCGCTGCACTTATTTCTGCATAATTTCCTCCCAAACAGTCAAATGTTCCAGGAATGAAAACTCTCCCAGAGTGAATCTGTGCCGGTTCAGGTGGAAGTTGATGTTTTGGTTCAACCTCTTTCCTCTGTGATGTAAAAAAGAAAAGAAGTTCAAGGGGTATGAATATTTTTGCATCAACAAATCAAATCTGATCCTGGTGAAACTCTTCAATGGAGATTAAGTTGAAGATCAATTCAATCAGAGTTTCCAGATTATTATTATTCAGCTCCACTCTTCAAATATGGCGGCCAAGAGGGGAAAACGTGCAGCAAACCGTGAATCGTGCTGAAAAGACATGAATGATGCAAAAGCAGCAAAAAGAAAAAAACTAATAAAAATGCTACACCTACAGGAAATAGAAATAAACGAGAAAATGCCACAAATAGCAAAAAGAACAGCAAGTATGAAACCTCAAATTTGCTCCACAAAAGAGAAATCCTCCAGGCCACTAGGGGGAGTCTGCAGTCAGTAATATTACCTACGATAATATGCTGCTGTTCTAAAATATTGTAAAAGTCCTTTTATTTAAAAGAGAAATTAAGAATGACGCCTTTTTCTTTCTTCCTCCATCTTCCTAATGAGAGCAGCGATTATTTTAATAATTTATTATTTTATCGATTATTCTGACTATATATACTGTAATCAGAAAAAATGGGCACTTTATGCAGATTCTTTATTTAACAACCTTAATGTATTTTATACAACATTAAAAATGCATAAGAAACTGCAAAATAACAAATAATTAAATTTATATTAGTGACAAACATTTTACTGCTGAATAACTAGTAACACTGTTCCTTTAGTGAACGTTTGATCATTTGTAGCAAAGGATGTATCTGTAATTAGTTTAAATATTTGGATTTGTTTACTTTGTTAACCTTTAGACCCTTCCATTAATTTCAATTAATTAAAGACACACCAGCAGTGAAGACGTCTTTTCTTTCTTAAATGCCCGGTGTGACGATGGGAAGTTTTATAAAATAATTTTTTCATCAATTTTGAATGATCAGATTAATTAATTAACTTTCATTTTATCTAGAAGTTGTAAGAGTTATTTTTGTCTATGTTTTTACTAGAAACTGACCGTATATATATTTCAAACAATTAAGTTGGAATTGTGTTCAAGAAAAAAAACACCTGTTGCCATCCACGACTTTTTTTGGAAAGATTTTGGTTTTGGAATGCATTTATATTAAATGCAAAATGTGTATATATTTATTTTTATGTTGCTCTTAGTGTGTTGTTTTCTCAATAAATTACTCTTTTAGTCTGCATACTCCAGTTAACGATTAATCAATTACTAAATTAGTTGATGATTATTTCAGATTAATCGTTTCAACCGCTGGTTGGACCCATGCGGTTTGGTGGTCGGCGCCTCCTAGTGGTCTGGAGGACCTCACATATTTACAGTATTTCATTCTTGCAGTTGTTTTTGATACGTGCATCTTTATTATGATTTCTGTTTTGCGTGTTCTGGTTTGCATCATTCCTGTGTTGGTCAGGCGTTTTCAAACGTACTGCGATCTTTCCTGATGTCGGATCCGAACTGCAGCTGCCCTGACCCTGCTGCCCTGACCCTGCTGCCCTCACCCTGTTTCCCTGACCCTGCTGCCCTGACTCTGCTGCCCTCACCCTGCTGCCCTCACCCTGCTGCCCTGACCCTGCTGCCCTGACCCTGCTGCCCTGACCCTGCTGCCCTCACCCTGCTGCCCTCACCCTGTTTCCCTGACCCTGCTGCCCTGACCCTGCTGCCCTCACCCTGCTGCCCTCACCCTGCTGCCCTGACCCTGCTGCCCTCACCCTGCTGCCCTCACCCTGCTGCCCTCACCCTGCTGCCCTGACCCTGCTGCCCTCACCCTGCTGCCCTCACCCTGC
>CAEFZY010055772.1:0-15743 GCA_903066815.1 Brachyrhaphis roseni | reverse complement strand
CTGCTGAAAGTAACTAAAAAGTTACTTTTAATGTAACTTAGTTACTTTCCAAATCAAGTAATCAGTAATCTAACTAAGTTACTTTTTCAAGGAGTAATCAGTAATCTGATTAAAGTTACTTTTTCAAAGTAACTATGCCATCACTGGTTGTGGATAGGGAGGCGGGGGATCACGTGGTGTTATTAGATCACCTGTTTCTCACCTGGTGATTTTAGTGAGTGGATGATGGGGGGGGCTGTACTTTTTGCTGACCTCTTTAAGCTAGAATGTTTTTGTCTTTGATCACTGTTTAAACCTGTGGATCCGGTTTTAATGCAGCTTTGGACACGAATATCTGTTATCCACTGATGTTCTTCCTTGGAATTTTGATGATATTGAGGAAAATAAAATCATCTTAGCAGCTTGGATTTGTGTTTTGATCAGCTGGCGGGTCAACAAGGATTACCCTATTCAGCTGCTGAGCGACTTTGTTTGACAGTCGCTAATAGTATGGCATGAGAGATGATCTGAGAAAAATCTATTTCCTCTGCTTTCTCAAAGTGCTGGAAACAACCAATCAGTGGCAGGGGAGTTTTAGTGCTGTCAATCACAATCTCATGTGGCTGCTCATCCTCCCTGCCTCTCGCTCTGTGCTATGCTGCAGCTAGCATTGCTTGTTGTGAATGCTCAGTCTAGTTAGCATAGCTACCAATGACAGCAGATAAAAATTTTCCTGTAATGATAAGTTGTTTCTCCACCATTAGCACATTTAACGGTGAGTGAATGAGTTGATTGACAGCGCTAAGACCCTCCTCCTGGTTCTGATTGGTTGTTTTAGTCAGAATGTTGCATTACTTTAGCCAGTAATAGCAATTGAGGGAGGAGGTGGAAGAGATCGATATTTTCGCAGATTATCTTTCTCATAACAAACTGTCACAACATTTAATAAAAAAATATGTTTTCTCCATATTTGTTAACAAAGTTATATACTGCAGCTTGAATAAAGTGCAACAACATAGCATTTTTTGAGATGTCTGGATTGCTTCATGTGTATTTTGCTCATTGGTTTTGACTGTTGCTCGTAGGGAGTGACATTTCAGTAAGCTAAAACTAATAGAAAAAATTTAAGCAACTTACTTGCATACTGTAAGTAAGACTGTTGGATGTAAAAATCATGAGCAGTAAAGATCGAAAACTCCCCTGCTGCCAGTCACCATTGAGGGAGTGAAGGTGGAGGTGGTGAACACATATAAGTACTTGGGAGTTCACCTGGATGATAAACTGGACTGGTCAGCCAACACCAATGCTATCTACAAGAAGGGGCAGAGCAGGCTGTACTTCCTGAGGAGGCTGAGGTCCTTCAATGTCTGCAGCAAGCTCCTTTGGATGTTCTACCAGTCTGTTGTTGCCAGCGTCCTCTTCTATGCTGTGGCATGCTGGGGAGGAAGCATTAAGAAGAGGGACGCTGGAAGACTAGATAGGCTAATAAGGAAAGCTGGCTCTGTCGTGGAGACGGAACTGGATTGCATCTCGTCAGTAGCAGACAAAAGGACCCTGAACAAGCTACTCAACATCATGGACAACGACTGCCATCCACTCCACAGTCCCATCATGCAGCAGAAGAGCCTGATCAGCCGGAGACTACGCTCCCTGACATGCTCAACAGACAGACTGAGGAAGTCATTTGTACCGAAGGCCATAGAACTATACAATGCTTCACTGAAGGGCAGGAGAGAGGAGGACTCCTCTGCATAGTCCATTAACCTCATGCACATATTTAGTACTGTTAACATACACACATCTACCTGATCTAGTATTCTTATGTATTATCTACTTTTTCTTAATCTATATTCTTATCTACTATTTTTTATCTGCTGTGTGTAATGTCTTGTTGTGTCTGAAGCTGCTGGGACCCTGAATTTCCCCCAGGGGATCAATAAAGTACCTACCTACCTACCTACGTATCTACCCCCCCCTCCCTCCCTCTCCTCTTCCTCTCCCTCCTATTTACTTACTTATTTATTTATTTATTTCTGGCAGCGCCCCTGGGTGGCAGACAGTGTGTGATGTTCTGCCTGCCTACCTTGGCAAAAATCAAGGCATTTCAATTAAATTACTTATAAATCCAATTCATACTAGTTATCAATCAGTGCATTAAGCTTAGTTTATTATTCAAATTAGTTTTGAGGAAAATTCTACTTTAAAAAACCCAGCAGAGCATCAAGTCATTGGCTTGAAGCATTCACTCCTCTTAAGTGAATTCTTCAACAATCCTGACAGTGACAGTCCTGTGCAATGTGTTGTTGACTTTCCAAAGAAGAAACCTCCAGCAGAACCAGAACCTGACTCAGTATGAGCTACCGAATGGGGATTGGAAAAGACAGAGCAGATACACAAAAAACCAGAAGCACTGATCCTGGAATCCTTTCTATATTATAGAGAAGTCACAATGTATCATTAGTAGGAACTCCTTTAGTGGTGTCACCTTTAGGAGTGATGTCTCCTTTGTGAGAGAAATACATCTTAACAGACGGTTTAAAGGCAACACATACAGGAAAAGCTCAGCCAATGGAGACAGCACTAGACAGGGGCAAATGGGTCATCTGTAGAAGGACACACTAGCTGTGACACCATCCTCAACATGTCACAGTTTACAGAAAGCCAGGTTGGATGGCTTTCTGAGAACATAAGAGAACAGAAACCATAATGTTAAAAGGGTAAAGCACAAAAATTGACAGTTTTTTTTTTTTTTATCACACCAGACACCAAAAGGGCAATTTTCTTTCCAAAAACGGTTTTTGGGCTGGTAAAACAAACAAAACAAAAACACTAACTGTAACAAAAAAAAAAAAAAAATCTAATGTTTCGTTCTTTTGGGGTATTGGATTAGACGTGTTCACATCTCACAAAGTACCATGGAGTGTCTTCATGGAGAGTTTGATGTGGAGCCAGGAAATGGAGGCGATCGCTGTGACTACCTGAGGGAGAGAGGTATTGAGACCTACCTGGTGACTGTTCCTAAAGATCCCCTGGGAAGAAATGGAATCAGTCCTGTGGTTAGTTAAACATCCAGACACTCACAGCTAGTATGTTAATGTTCAAAAATTTCACTGTTCTCATCACCAGTATGTACAAGAAGACAGGAAGGAAGAGAGAAGTAATTTTGAAAATGTTTAAACATTTTTCTTTTAAAAAGTGTGAAATAAGGTTTTGGAACTATATACCGTACATACATTATATTTTGTTGGTAAGTTTTCATTCATAATCACAGAAGACCCACTTTTTGCTTTTTTCTCAGAAACTGTCAGTAACCTCTTCTAATGGAAATTCCCCACTGTTAATCAACACAACAGAGTGTAACGGCAGTGTGGAGGCAGCCTGCAACACACCTGAAGAACCAGAAGAGTTGGACGCAAGGGTAAGCAGTCAGGTCAAATACAAAAGATTTGATATTTTGATAAATTTGATGATTTTTTTCCCTATTATGTATGTGAGAACCTGCTCTGAACTATTACCAGAGGAATATGGTGTAGTATCATCAGCAAATAAAGTAAATGATAACTTAGATTCATTTCATATACATTAATGTAAAGTAAAAAAAAGTTTAGGACCCACTACCGACTCCACAGGTAACTTCTAGTAAATCACAATGTATGATACTTATTTGTACATATTGATACCTTTGATGCAGGGAACCCTTTATCCAAGACTAAAATGCCTCATACTTCATATTTCTCTAATTTATGTAAAAGTAATTCATTGTCAAATACTTTTTTAGTCTATATAACACTCCCACCATATATTCTTTTCAATCATTGCATTTTCTATATCTTCTATTGGTTGCATTACAGCCATTGAAATTGATCTTTTGGCTCTAAATCCATATTGACAATCAGATAATAATGAATATTTTTCTATGAAATTATGAGAATGTTACAGAAACATTTTTTCTGAAATTTTGGAAAATTGAGAGAGAAGAGAGGTAGGTCTATAATATGAGAATTGATGTTTATGATCACTTTCAAATAAGGTTATGACTTTTGCTGTTTTTATTTTACTTGGAATGTACCTTTTTGAAAGGACGTATTACAGATGTACATGAAAGGCTGAAGTACTGATACTATAATAATTTTTACTAGCCACATATCCAAATTGGTAGACTTTTTATTTTTAAGATTTGTCACAATATCATATATTTCTTTTTCATTAACTCCTCTAATAAAACATGAGTTGATGTTTGTGTTAATGTTACCTCCAGCTGAACTATCTTTATCCCTAGACACCACAATAGTATTTGATAAGTCATGTCCAACATTTACAAAATACTGATTTGCAGTCACTTTGGTATCATCTATAATTGTACCATTTCTACCAAAAAATTGTAATGACTTCTGCTTAGTGCATGTTTTTAATTAAACTATTGACACTTTCCATGTTTCCTGAATACTGTTATTATACCACAGTGGCTCGACCACAGCCTTTGTTTATTTGGATTTCATTGAACACTTTGACGAAGGCAGTCTCAGTACTGTGTTGAGCCCGGAAACCAGACTGAAAGACATCAAACCATAACTCTTCTCTTGTATTAATTATTGCTTGAAAGGCCTTTAAATATAGGTTTATTTGTCTGTGTTTAGTTTGGTTTCTTAGTTTATTCCTGCATTTAGTTTTCTCAGACTAGTAAGTTTTATTGTTACCTCCTCTTTAGCTTCTCTTCTGTTCTTAGTTTTTCTCCCCGTTTTTATTGGCAAATGGTCAGTGATATCATTTATAAGAAGACTAGATTCAGGCACAAATGGCCCTTTAAGAACATTCAGATTTTTGATGTGGCCCAAAATGAAAATGAGTTTTATGCTCCTGTTCTACTTGGTTTAATAATTACTAGAAAAAGTCCGATGCTATACAATATTTAATCTGTGGCTGTTTTTTTTTGTTGTTGTTGTCTATTTTTTATGTCTGCTGGGATTTAAAAAGTCAATATTAATGTCACCACTCACAATCTGAACCTTAATGAAATGAATTTTGCTAAGTATTAATGCTAAATTATTGTAAAGTGTATCAATACATGTTCCTATATTCTGTATACACAAGTTATCCAGATATTTCTTTTTCCTTTTTTAACATTGATTTCTACAGTCAAACACATTACATAGTGAAATAAGTTTGGAAAGTTCTTATTTTTTATTTCTTGGATGCAATATTTGGCACAGTAATTACTTTATAAAGCAATTTATTAATTTCTATATGATTGTGGCCTCCATTCAGGCTAAAAAGCATTGCCATATAAAGTTAGGTTTTCATTATGTTGACAAAGTGCCAGGATAATTATTCAATCTCTTTTATTCCAGAATACTGTCATAGTCATAGTTACTGTAGTAAAAATAACATTACTTTTTGACAATGTCTCATGCAGATGTTTGGTGTTTTCAACACTTTAGAGCTCTTTTAGTAAGCTTCTAGCTTCTAAATGCACAAATGAGCATTATTGCATACTGAATAGACCAAAAAGAAACAATAATAACAATAGCACACAATATTGTTTTTATTTTTCTGGGACTGCAGGTAGTGAACCCATCTTTTCCAAATCCACGGAGGAGGCTCCGCCTCCGGGACTTGGCTGAACGGGTGATTGATGCCCAAGAGAATGAGCAGGAGCTCAACAAGTTGCTTAATGAGGCTCTGTTGGAGAGAGAAACAGTTCAAGCGTAAGTGTCAATTTTTTTCTTTTATAACAGAAATGACCAGTGATATTGAAATTTTCTTGCGGTCAGAAAACTGATTCCCCAAAATTATTTCTTGACTTCTAAATAAGCACATCTTCTACATCCTTCCACTGTTGTATATATACTGGTTGGAGTTTCAATGAAAATGCTCTGCCAAAAGTTGTGTTGCCAGTCTGATGCAACCAATATTGATATATCCCAAGGCAATCATGTGCAAGGCCGTTTTCAACATATTTCGAGCTAAAAATACATGCTTTAGTTCTACATTAAATTGTTTTTGTAAAAGTGTAATTCCTAATTTGTACTAGAGTCCTGTCTGTGTTTTAAAGAGTGGTGAGAAGTTGAGAGATGAGCTAAGCCATAATGTGCTTTTTATTTTACACAAAACAGTGTTCAATGTCTCTTTATTCATGTGGTGCTGAAAGAAGGAAGATAAGAACCTTTTAAACACAGCAACCAGTTAAACCTTAAGCAACTTAGCCATGATTAAGAACGGGCTCCTTTCATTTTTAATATCTACATAAAGCCACTTCACAACACAAGTAATCGTAGGGAACATTACAAAGGAATTAAAAAAAAAGACAAGATTATATAAGTCTGAAAAGTGTGTTTGGGCTGCAGTTCATGTTATGGACTTTATATAATCTCACTTAATTCTTTTAGTTTAGTGATGACAACTTACTTTTTCGTGTTGATAAACTTAAAAGTTTTTTGTTTTTTTTACTTAAAGGAACTTTTTACTTTCACTTTACTTGAAACAATTCTATGCAAAGCCGCGTTCGTATCCAACGTCTGACATCATGATACACGCTTCACCAGGAACAAATCCTGTATCAACCAGTGTGCTGTGAAGGCGCAGAGCACAACTCACACAAGGACACGTTTGTCCTCAATGTGGCCATCACAGGTTCAATTCCCGGCCTGAAGACCTTTGCCACATGTCCTCCACCTCTTTCATTACCCACTGTCTTGTCTAAGTACTCTTAAATAAAGGCATCCTGAGCCAAAAAGTATTTTATTAGTTTACTTTTTATTTGAAGTAAGCTACATGATGTGTAAGACTGACTTAAATTTGTTAATTTAACTTAATAAATTAAGTTGGATAAACATAATTGAATTACTTGTTATCAACTGAATCAATTCAATTAAGTTGGTTGAAATATTTTCTTTTTTCGGTGTATGCAATTCATGACAAACAAAGTTAATTAGTCAGTTATTTGCCCCCATAAGAAAAAAAATCTAGATTCAGAAATAATTCTTGCATAGCTCAAATATTTCCTGGTATTCATTTATAGGCATTTATGCATTTATAAATGCCATTTATAGGCATTTATGCTTGCAAAAAGGCATGCCAGTCATATTATGTTTTCTGAGATAAACCTACTCATAGTATGCAACCAAATTAAATTTAGTTAAATTTAGCTTAATTTATAATAGTTTATTTTTGCATAGTGCCAATTCAGAACAAATGTAATCTCGACATTCTACACCAAAACAGATCTACCGGTAATTCATGAAACATATATGAACAACTCCCTGACTAACACGCAAGACATAAAACCTGATTCAGTTTTGGGATTGAGACAATAGACACTAACATAAGAAAAAACATGGAAAAAAACATTAGAGAACAGATGAAATAGATTCATTAGAATAGTTAAAAAATGTCAGAGAATGTCAAAAATGTAAAGGCTCTTATTAAAACGCCTGAACTTTAATGTCTTGACAGTCTGAAAGGAAAACACACCAACAAGCTTTCTTTGAGGTTTGTGGATCCAGATCTAGAGGTTCGTTATTCTATTGAGAAGGAGAAGCAGAGCGGTGCTGCCTTCTGTTGCTCCTGTGTTGTTCTTCTCTTTACTACAGTAATGGAGGCACTCATAGACCCCAGGTCAGTTTTACACCAAAATCATTTCCCATAATACTTCATAACACAGATAAAAAAATAATTGCGAAAAAATTTAATAAATGTTTTTGAGAAACTGCTCTTGGTGCCAAATGTTATCTGGTATGTTTGTTTTTAAACAGGCTGATTATAAATTACATCACCTTTGCAGTGGGAGAGATTTTGCTGTTTATCCTGACAATCTGCTCTCTTGCGGCCATCTTTCCAGGAGTGAGTTACAAATCTATTTCTACACCATCATACACTAACATAACTTATTAAACTATTGTTATCTATCTATAAAATAGTAGTTTTGGATACCACATAACTGTTGGGGTGTTTGGGTTTTATGTAATACTTTTGATTTTGTCTACTCATGTAATGTTATTTCCTGACATTTACCAGGCAGGTCAATATGGGGATATTGACAGATGCTTTCACAAACTCAGTTTAGGTCAACAAGCTACACAAAGTAAGCCAGTCAATCTCATGAGAACAGAAAATATAGACTTAGTCTAAATAGTGCTTGAGGCTTTATAGTACTATCAATACTGCATTAAATATCGTAATTTTACATGCCTGCAGTGCCACAAGAGTTAAGAGGTACTCGTAACTGATTGTGAATGTCAGTCTACCCTTAGTTTACTTTAGCTAAACGATTTTTTACAAACCTCTACAGATTTTTAAAAATATTTTAAAATTCTAATTTAAAAAAATTCTACTAAAATATAGAAAAAAATAAAATTGATGTCACTCTACTTGTCAATCAGTCCAGTGGGTTTGTCAGCAACTGACCAATCAGTGGACACAATTTATCCAGAGGAAGTTAATTACCTGGAGGAAATTAACTTCTGATAAAATGTGGGCTTTACCAGGCTTATTATTAAGAATGCGCACCAGTTATAAATTTAATAAAAAATAATCCAAAAAAATGGTAAAACATTATCAGTGGGGAACATGCACTTGACATGCTTTACCCAGAGCATTTGCAGTGATCTTGCCTTGGCATCTTGTCAGTTTCGGCCCAAGGTGATTGTCTTATTGCAAACTCTGGTCCCAAAACTACAGTCCTAATCCCAAATTAGCTGCCTTACAATCATTGACTGTTTTATAAAAGATCACTGCAGAAGAAAAAAAATATCACAATAGTGTCTGCAAAATGCAAAATTTCTCATTTATTTTACAGGAATTACAGAAGTGGCAGAAAGTCTCATTCCAAAAACAAAGAATTGTTTGATTTGTGTAAAATACAAATCACAAATGCTGTGGTGATTCCACACAGTGTTACATGGAAGAGTCACATTCTGCTGACTTTCTAACATGAAAGAGATTGAGCTAACCTCCTGCAGATTGCAAAGACATTGGACATCTGCAGCATTACCATTTGGCTGTAGGATATGGAAGCAATATGAAGTGTGTGAAGACAACAAAATAAATACAATCTCTAATTCTCAGTTCTAAATAAAAAGAACTAAGCAAAATAAAGCAGTAATGCAATATTCTGCTCCTCAACTTCTTGTCTATCTAGGCTTTGGGAGAAAAACTAATCATTAAAGCTAGATTGTATAAAAATAATAAAAGAAACCAGTTGTGTTTGTTGTGGTATGAAAAAGATAATTTTCAAATAACTGGCTTAATTTTATAAATGTATTCTTTCATTTAAGGTCTTTCCCAAAAAGTTGGTGTCTTTCTCAATCTGGATTGACCACACCCGTTGGGCTCGAAATACGTGGGCCATTGCAGCTATTTTCATCTTAACCATGGCAGACCTTTTCGATATGGTAAGTGGCTTTGACTTATTTCTACAGAAACAAGAGGGTTTTGTAATTTTTGTAAATTCATGTTTACAGAGAAAACTCCTGTGTATCTAGAGCAGCCATTAATTAGAAAACCCTGATAAAATCCTAATCTGAATGGATCATTTCTGAAGGAGAAAATATTTAGAAATAACAATTGATTTCCCTTTATGTCTCTTTAATATTTAGCTCAGTTGTACACCTGGAGTCCCAGATTCAAGTAGCACCACAGCGGCTCCGTTTTCTTCCTCATCTTCACAGACCAGCCTTGGAGGATGCCTGAATAATCCTAAATATTATAGCTTTATAGCAGTGCTTGCACTAATAGCCACTACCATGCTAGTTCAGGTCAGCCACATGGTCAAACTTACACTGATGCTACTTATAACAGCCACAACTGGCATCATTAACATCTACAGTTGGAAAGACATCTTTGACCACTACGACATGGTTCGCTTCCAAGAATACAGGTAAAACTTTCTGAAAACAGAAAACGTTCTGTGAGGGCAACGCAAATTCCACAAGAGTAGTCAACTATCTTTTATTTGAAATAGTAGAAATAAGTACAAAGTGTCTGCAAAGTGTCGGGTTCTTAGGAAATACTCATAGGTCTTATGGGTATATAAAGTTGTCAGACTCCACATAAGAAAAATGCATTTTGTCTGTATGGTTGACCAAGAAGTAAGCTGCAGAACTGAATTATGTAATTTTGTTCTTCCATCACTGGGAAAGAGAAGAAACTTCTCTAAACCTGAGGAGTGCAGTCCTTAAAAAAGCGTTGACATTTTATGGCACTGTGAACTCAGCACAGCTTCAACATGCTCCTGCAAAACTCTGTGTTGCAGGAGCTTCAACACAGAGTTTCATGTGATGTGTATGATGTAAGAAAAATTTCTGGGTTACACAAATTTTATGTTCCCCAGTTCTATATTAGAAAACCAAAATAGGGGCATTATACAAAAGCCCCACTTTGCAGGAAATAGGAAATATAAATAGCAATTCATCCTTTAACATGGAATGAAACATTGTTTTTCTCCTTGATATTTTAGAATGACACTTTTCTTTTTTCAGCTCAGAGATGGTTTCATCCAAGTTCAGCATGACAGTTATGATCTTCATTATGATGGTCAGCTTCTATTACTTCTCCAGACATGTAAGTTCACATTAATGCAAGAGGCACTGTTGTGCAAGAATCAAACCACATGTTACCACCCAGGGCCTTTGTTGGAAATGAGTTTCTAATTTAATTAAAAGAAATACAACATTTACAACATGTAAGAAAAATAGAAATGAAAACAATTCCCTCTTCCCCCCATTTTACGGCTCTGTCCATCTGCTGATCCCACCAGACATTTAAATAGGATGGACCCAACTCTGACAATCTGTGACTGACATCTCTGTGTTTATATACAGACAAACCTACAGCATCAAAATCTGGTCAAATCCATTAAGGCTCCAGATCGCATAACAGTCACCTGGGTTTATGTATGCACCAGCTCCGGGTCGGGTTGGGATGATGAACCGCTCTGACACCTCAGAAAAGCTTTGGCTCTGATCCAGTCCATGTTTGGATCAAATCTGCCTAAAAATGAGGCAGATGTGGCGCATTTGCACCACACCTGGCTCAAATGCAGTATTTATAAAACTGGGGAGACGTTTTCTTTCCATCCGTTGGGATGAAAAAAAAAAGACATCAAGCCTATGTCTGTATACGGGTCCGGAGCAAATGCTCACCCATACTTTGCCCAGAGCAGATAATTCTTTGCTGTCAGGTTGAAAAATAATTTCCCCGATAGTTTTCTTTCCTCTTTGCTCGTTCAAAAGTCAGCCATGCAAAGAAGGCAAGATAAGCAAAATATTTTGAACGACTCATTCATCAGGCCAATGGAGTTATTTTCGGAAACCACAGAGAAATTGTTTTTTTGTAAAAAAAAATTGGTTCTTTTTTAACCTATTTTATTTTCAATATTGATGGCTACTTATGGTTTTCAGTTGTGTTGGTTGTTGAAATTTGTTTTTGTTTGTTAAATAACAAATACATTAATGTTTAATCACTGTGTTTTTCATTTTGTTTTTATTGCAAAAATATTGTCAGCAGTCCAGCTGATAATTTTTTGCCGACAATTTGTGGAATATGCAGCAAATATAATCTTAACCTTTTGGCTTCAGACCCAGAGCATCCAGATGCAACGTGATGATGCGCTGGAGTTATTGTCCTGCTGCTCAAAACTGCTATTGCTAGCGGATATTTTTAATCTATTTAATTATAATTTTTAAAACCTTCCAAATATTTGACCAGTCATGATTTTTATTATATCTATGTATCTTCGGCGTAGTTGTATCATGCATGTTTTGCATTTGCAACAAGCAGGTGAGCAATTACTTAATAGTGTGTATCTGAACTATGTTTAGGCTGTGTATTTAGGTATGTCAGGCTGTGTATGAATATTTGTACCACATGCCTGAGAAGTTACTACTTTACAACGAAACTGTAGAAACAGAACATATTAATTGTTTTGGACCAAGCTTGATTTGTAATTTAACCATTAAGCATATGATGTAATGATGACAAAACCTTCATGTAAGGATGTTTTAATACTGTCGATCACTGTATTCAGCTGTTCATGAGGTCAGCTGCAGGCATTTGTCCCAACTTTTACATTTTTCCAGACTTGAGTTTTGAGAATGGAATAAAGTTTGTTCCGTCCTCTAAATGCTCTGGGTAAAACGTGTCTTGTGCATGTTCCACTGATAACTTTTAACCATTTTTTCGATTACTTTCCACCAAATCAAGCAAGCAGCAAACTAGTAGCCATGTAGCTCATGGTAGATCCGACAACTTTGTCCTCCAGGTAAGAGGCGTTTACTTTGGGACAAATTGCAACAAACCCACATAATTGATTGACAATTCAGTGACATATGTTCAATTGTGTCAATTGAACATGCGAGACACTTCCATTTTTTCATAATACAGCTGACAGTTCACTGTGGAATATTTAGGAGCGAGGAAATTTCACGACTGGATTTGTTGCAAAGGTGGCATCCTATCACAGTTCCACACTGGAATTCCCTGAGCTCCTGACAACGACCCATTCTTTCACACGTTTGTAAAAATAGCCTGCATGCCTAGGTGCTTCATTTTATATACCTGTTGCCATGGAAGTGATTGGAACAACTGATTCTGATAATTTGAATGGGTGAGCAAATATTTTGGCAATGTAGTGTTCATCCAGCAATCGGTGGGTTGCCAGTGTCAGTTCAGTTCCTTGACACTGAACTGACACTGCCAGTTCAGTGTCAAGAAGTGTCTTGACACTTCTTTGTCAAGACTCTGAAGTGTCTTGATGAAGGACACAATGACAGAGGACCTGGTGGGCCGGTGAATGGCAGCCTTGTTTCTCTCAGACTGTCCCAGGGCAGATGTGGCTACAATCCAGTAGCATCATCAGCATATGAATGCGTATGTCAATGGATGAATTAAAATGTGAAATGCATGAAGTGTTTTGGCCATTTACCCAGATGTGTGTTAAAACAAGCTCTTATGAGCCTTTAATTCTATGCATGTATGATTAGTCAATAATGCTTATATCAACTGTCCTGGTTGAAGGTGGAGAAGCTTGCTCGCACACTTTTCTTATGGAAGATAGAAGTCCATGAGCAGAAGGAGAAAGTATATGAAATGAGGCGCTGGAATGAAGCTCTCGTAACAAACATGTTACCTGAACACGTGGCTCGACACTTCCTGGGTTCCAAGAAAAGGGATGAGGTAAGACCTTTGTTGTTACAAACCTCAGGTCAGTGCACACCCCTGAGATCATAAATCCAGTTCATCATTTCCATTTGTGGACATTTCTAAATTGTCTAAAGGTAAAGCAAAACTTGATGTGCAGAAAATTATTTTAAGCAAATCTGTTACGTTTGACATTGATTGCCCTAATTTATTAAGAACAATTTTGTTTTTTAAATCTTGTACGGCATATAAAACATCTTGTTTTATATAATTCAGTAAAAAGTTGGACTTTTACTTTAGTTGTGGTTTGATCAAAATTACTTAAGTGACTCATGGCCCCCAAGTGAGCTCTGAGCCATTTACAGTTCATTTAAGCTATGTTAAGTGAATACTTTAGGGTGACCCTCTATGATAAAAGAAACTTGAAAAAAAAAGGGAAATAAATTTGAGAGTGATGATCAGAAAAGATAAAGGCTTTATGCGTTTCTTTTTTTCAGGAGTTGTACAGCCAGTCATACGATGAGATTGGTGTCATGTTTGCCTCAATTCCCAACTTCTCTGACTTTTACACAGAGGAGAGCATCAATAATGGTGGCATTGAATGTCTACGGTTCCTCAACGAGATCATCTCAGACTTTGATAGTGTAAGTATTGTACCCCTAAGATGTGGGATAGTTAGTTTATAAGGAAAATTTATTCACAATTTAAAAAAGTAAATTTAAAGGGTTTTGTAATGTACATAACCCTTAAGGAAGGTTACTTCTAATATCCTTGATATTATTAATTAACAGGTAAGGTAAGTTACTTCAACAACTAATACCTGTACTACAGACTTGTAGGGGATGTTGTGCCTGATCAGAAAATTCAGAATTTGTGGGAGTCTAGGTCTGAGCAACAACAGAGGAAAACATATACAGTTTGTGAGAGAAGAGAATTAACTCATTGAAATATTTGGATCCAAGTTTACATATAAACAAAATTGAGCCCTTTTGAAAAAAAATAAAATAAAATCTTCATAGTCTTTTCAATGAAAACCTGAAAACTGAGATAACCTATTTTGATGTTTTGTGGAAAATCTTTCCCTTCAAATTCAATGAGGATTGACAAACTTCCTACTCTTTCTCCATTTATTGTTCTTGACAATCTCTGGTCAAATGTTTGTCCAATGTGTCATTTATTCCTTCTCAATGTATACTGATACATTGAGAAGGAATGTTTCTGTAAACAGATACAGAATGTATCAAACATTGAATTCAAACATTCAATGTTTATTTGGTCCTTTGAGCTGTGGCTCACCATCCAGGTCTGGAATGGTGATGATGTTGTCTCTGCAAGACTGCAGGTCAAATAGTTCACCACAACAAAAAAACTGACCAAGAAAAGTCCAGAATAAAGCAGCTTAACATCCAGTACATTAATATCCATTAGCTTAGATCTAAAATTTAAAGGGATCTTTAGTAATCTCTTAGGTTTTTCCATCTTGCACAACAATATTAATCAAGTAATCACAGTTTCATATCACCAAAAAAATCAATAAAAATAAAGAAATTAGCTTATATATCCATCCATCTATCCAAGGATTTTCTAACACACTTATCTCTAGAGGAGTTGGGAGGGGTGATGGTGCCTTTCTCCAGCTGTGAACAGGCGAGAGGCGAGGTCACCCTGGATTGCCCTGCAATGCCAGTCCATCGCAGGGCAACACACAGACAGACAGGACAAACAACAATGCACACACACTCACACCAACCTAATAGTCATCTTTTTGGACTGTGGAAGGAAGCTGTAGTACCCAGAGAGAACCCATCATGCACAGGGAGAACATGCAAACTCCACGCAGAAAGACCCCAGGCCAGGAATCGAACCCAGGACAGTGATGCTAACTGTGCAGCCCAGCTAATATTTGGTAATAAAATATATATATATATTATTGCAGCCTTTAAAGTGCTAATGAAGTACATTCACAACAACACAATGATTTAACATCAGAATGTGGATTGGAAGCACACACTGGCAGTAGGGAGGAGAGCAGCAGAAATGGACTGAAGAGGGGACAGTGGGAGATCGAGATTGAAGTGGAGCTGTGCCAACAGCGTGAGTGGAGCTTTTGAGCATATATAAGAAAGAACAAAAAAAATCTAGTGATCTCCATTAGCGGGACCTTACGACCTGGCAGATTGTAAGGTCGTATGGAGGTTGTGCGGCCGCTTGCTTGACGCTCAACTGAGGAGCAGGTGTAGAGGACGCCGGACTTTATGAAGGAAGCGAAACCTAATGATTGGAGGAGATGGCTGGGTAAGAGGAGCCTGATGAGGTGATTAGCTGAGCAGGTGAGATGAAAAGTCTTCATGATTGAATTTAGACTGGGCTTCATATGAGGAACATAATAGATTGCGTCGTAACATTGTTTGCTCATCGCCACAACGTGAAGAAGAACATTGACCGATAGCCACCGAAAACAAAACACATATCGAAGTTGGAAAAGGCGGATTTGAGCATAAACTGGTATGTGAATGGTTCGGTTGGAAATGGAGACAGGAAATGAGGAAGACATGGATTTTGAAGGGTGGACGCCAGTGGGGAGAGGAAGAGGGAGAGGACGGGGAAGACATAAAACAGATGAAGGAAAG
>CAEFZY010055770.1:0-15367 GCA_903066815.1 Brachyrhaphis roseni | reverse complement strand
TTTCCTTTCTCCTTTAGGGTAGCCCTCCCTTCACATTCCATTCCTTCTGTGTTTTGTAATAAATGACCAGTTCTGATGCTGAAGGTCAGAACGCATGGTAGACTCCTTGAAGAAGGGATCTGCTGTGTCTTCTCCTTTTGCAAAGGATCTGAGTGAAAACTAATGATTGTTTCTGTGGTTCTTCTTGTGTAGGTTTAAAAATACCCAACAACTGGTTATATATTACATACTTAATGTACATATGTTGGCTGCATGGTTACTCAGTTGATTTTACTGCTGCCTTGCAGGAGTTCCTATCCCAGCCTGGGGACTTTTTGCCTGAGGTTTGCATGCTCTGCTTGTGGATGTGTGGGTTCCCTCTGGGTACTCTGAAAATATATGCAATATTTTCTCCTTCTCTAAAAACTGTCCTTAATTGTTTTATATTTCAGTTTTAGAACTCTAATTGCCATGTTATCCTATATATTCATTTTTGATTGCTTCACCCCCAACTCGCCAAACCCTCCCCACCACCTCCTAATCCTGTGCAGATGTTTAGAACAGATCAGAACAGTGAGAGGAAGTAATGATGCTGATCTCCGATCTGCGTGCTGGTTTGACTAATAGTAGGATTATGTTTGAGTCCGCCAAAGCCAGAACTGCCATGATTCATTCACTTATTTTTCTTGGGTATCTCCTGGGTTTCATTATGCGAGTGGCGTTAACGGACTTGCAAATGTAAACACCGTCCAGGGAGACAATGTGGAGGCGGACAGATGCATTTATAGGAAGAAGAAAAAAAACCTCGTCCTGGGAGTGCTCAAATCATTTCCGTACATCGAAATCAAAGAGCCGAGAACAGCTCCAATTTATTGACGTGGAAGATGTTTCACTCATGAATAAACCTGGTGATTTGCAAGGTGCCGAACGTTAATCTGCTTAGCATACATAAATTGTTAAGCAGCATCCGTTACTTATGGGAATCTTGAAATTCAAGTCAGGAAATCAGCAAATTGCCAACTCATTCACACACTAGAGACGAACCTGAGCTTGCACATGAAATGTAAACAAATAAATAAATTACCATTCTGTTTAAGCACAAACAGAAGGATATGGGTGAGAAAGGTCATGGCAACAACAGCTGGAAGTGAATCTTAATCGTACAACAAATAAATGAAGGTACAGCTCATTAAAAATTCTTTTGATACTTTATGGAAATGAACAATGCGGAGAGAAATTAAGCTGGGTCAGAGTGCAACCTCTGGTATGAGAGTGCTTTCATAAGAGCAAGCTTGTGTTCACTCAGCGAAACATCTGTATATATTTGGATTCCTTGTCCCTTACTTTGCTACTTATTACTGTTGATTTATTGTTATTCTTGACCATATTTATCTGGTTGCTAGCGCAATAGGCACCGACCAACAACCTTCAGGTCACAGCTTCTACACTTGGATTTGTGAACATGATCTATTCATATTCTGTGTCCCCACCCTCCTTTGGAAATGAGAGAAATGAGTTAAAGGTCATTCAACCACATCCTCTGCCATCCATTGCCAGCTCACCTGCACCATGTGTTTGGTTTTACCTAGTCTGTCTAGGAGCCACCTACGCCACCAACCCAACTCACTACCAGGTGGTGAGTGGTTGAAAGCTCTGCCCTTTTCTTCACCCAAGTATCCAAACCGATGCAATTACAAAATGTTATTACAAAATGCAATTACCTGGCCCAAGGTGGCCAGGTACCAAGTACACTTCTGAGCCTCTTTTTGCTAGACCATGCTGTTTATTAGACATTCTGTGCCATGGACAGAAATCCTTTAACAAAGCCGGCAAAGGCTCCCAAACTCCCATCACCCAACTTGCATGGCAAGTGGGCCACATAGGACATATTTCCTGTATTTTCTTTGGGCTAGGCAAAGGCAAATAACTAAAGCTCGGCCGCCAGGGAGGGTGACTGGTGAGCTCTGAAACCTGGTTTGGCTCTATGAGAATGTCTTTATAATCCAAGTCAGGTTCACATCTTCTTGTGGTCAACCAGATCATTGGATTCACTGAATCGGACTTAGTCTGACCAGTCTCCTGAGGCGAGTTTGACAAGGGACACCCTACCAGGAACGAAACTCTCCACCAGGTTGTGGTAAATGGGCTACCTTTAAATCGCAAGGAACTTGTATAAATTTGATGTAAACACAATAATTTTTTTCTATAAGAAAAACCCACTGGTCTGTGCATTTCAGAAAGTCTCTTTCAACCCAGACATTCACACGCAACCAGCTTTTGGATATCCAGTGAACGCCAGCTGGATGGACAGAAGTGCCTTGTTGATGACAGAGGCTGAAGGAAAATAGACAGACTGGTTTGAAATAATAGAAAGGCAACAGTAGCTCAAATAACCACTCATTACAACCAGTTTATGATATCTTTAGAGAGATATCAAAATTGGACAATAACAGATTGTCAAGTATTGATTTCAGCTGCAATATTCAGATAGTAGGGGAAATGGTTCAGACTTGTAGTGGAATGGTGTGGGAGGTATTTTAACAAAATACTTTGGTCTCTTGAGCGTTGTTCAAAGGTCACAGTCTACCTAAAAGTGTTGTTGGTGATAAGGTCCTCCAGACAACATTTGTTATGTAGTAAAACAGAAAATTCACATCATGGATTAAGTCCATATGACAAAAATGCATGACGTTAACAAGTCAATATGAGTGAAAATCTCTCAGGAACTCAGGAATGTTGCTGAATTTTGTCACCTTGAAGAATGAAGATAGTTCTGAAAACAAACGGAGGTCCATCAAAATCAATATGAACAAGAAATACCTAATAAATCAGCCATTGTTGCTATGACTTTTCATTACAATTTTTCTTCTTTTCAAGATAATTCAGTGTCTTTATATTGACAAACTAAAAGTGAATGTGCTATGTATGAACAGCAACCAATTCCACAATCTAGATCTCACTCTCAACTTGTTGTTAAATGTTCCCACCATGTCAGTGTCTTAAAACTAGGAAGAAAACAAACGTGTGATAAATACATTTCACCTCTGAGTCAACAAAGTAGTCCAGGGACTACATTACATTAGCTCTTCATTATAACTGAAGAGTTAATGTAGTGGTACCAAAGGGTATCACACCAAAATAGACCAGCTCTGCCCCAGTGTTCCTCCTTTCCTCCCACTCTGTTCCTCTCCAGCTGTTTTGAAGAATCAACCATCCATCACCAGCTGTTTGTGCAGTCGTTGTTTCTGTTTGTGTGTATGGATGCCAAGTGAACAGCCAGTGTCTGTTCTTTGTGTTTGTGTGTCTACCAGGTGACACATCACATCTCGTCATCCCAGTGACTCACATTTTGCTTTGGGTGGTCCGATACAGCAGTCCTAGAACATTCAAGATATAACATTTTTAACTCTCCATTATTTAATTCCATTAAATCCAAACATAGCTTTGCTTTGGCAAGAGTGAAAGTATACATTTATTCTGCCGGATCACATTATCCCATCAAAGCGCATGCTTCGGAAAGACTGCAGTGTAATAATCCAGTGCAGGTGCACCCATGATTAACTAGCTGGGTGTTATGAAAGGAAGCGGAACAATCAAATAAGGAAAGGTCATAACACTGTTGGGAACAAGGCTCCGGTCCCCCCGGTGCTCCAGTTGAGCTCTACTGGAGTCTCAGTTTTGTTCTGGTGTGAGCTGGTGCCCCTGCAGGCTGACTTAAATGGGTCGGAGAGAGCCTGCAGAGCCCTAATCATTCTCAAGACCTGCAGCAGTTCTCTGCTGTCTAATCAGGTAAGAGGAATATGTTTATTTAAATTCACCATGGTTAATCTAGATTTTAAAATCTACTGATCTAATAAGATTTATATATGGCTGCGGATCAGTGTACTCTACTGTTTTGAATGTTTCTGTTTACATTCTGAATCTAAATGCTAATATGTAACTGTGCAGCCGGTCCAAAAACTTCTTCACATGTGAATCAAAATTTTAAATGTTCAGATGTTAAACTTTGGTTCAGGGCACCACACAATTCTCACCAGGTTCAGAGAGCAGCTGGAACACCGAGGCTGCGAAGTGAGGAAAAATATATGGTTCTGCGTCCCCCACCTCCAACACCACCACCCTCACAAGAACAGCACAGTAATCAATTCCATTTAGTACAAGTCCAATGCACTTAAACTTCCAGCACGAATAACCAGAGGCTGCAGAGCAGAGGTACATTTATCGATAAAGCAATTAATTTAAACCCCTCCTCATCCACTGCTCAACTTGTCTGAGGAAAAGGGACAGTCAGGTACACCCTAATAAAAACAAAAGAGACTGCAAACTTACATAGTTGTATACATTAAAAAAGAGACATGTATTTAGTTATGTTGCTCAATTTATTTTGCAATAAATTATCATGGAGTTATCTTGTTTCCAATTTCTGGATTTGGCAAGGCCAAATCTGACCCCAAAAAAGTAACGAGAAAATGTAGAAAGTTTTAAACATTAAGATGGCTGAAGAACAAAGCTAGGAAGGTTCAGTTCTTGAGAAAACTTTAGCCAATGTCCACCACAAAAGAATAAACCTTTCAGGTTGTGTCCAAGAAGTATGACCTCAGTTCTGGAGTATTTTCTGGGATAGATTTTTACCTGCTTTTCTGCTCTGGCCCTGGTTCCTGAAGTGAAAATGCAGGCGGGAGAAAGGCTTATATAGGATAGTAAAAAATAGAGCCAACGTTAAATTAAAAAAAAGTTTGCATTTTTATGTTAGGTTTTATTTCTAGACAGAAAATTGCAAACTTTTCCTCATTAGAAATACAAAATTATATCCCTGTGCTGTTCAATATTAAACCCAGGATGCACTTTGGTTTTTAGCATCACATTACATGAGTTTGGCAATATTCAGACATCAGCAGCTGTTCCTCATTTAGCTTATTGGGCTAGCTGCCGCTAGCTTAGAGAGACACTGAGAAACTTAGTCTCCAGAACAAAAAGACAACCAACATCAGAAAGTAAAAACTTACTTCAAATGTGTGTGATATTTGCTGATTATATATCAGATGATTATATCGAGCTTTTGCGCCTTTTATTCATTTGGTGTGGACGTAACAGAGGTAACGCCATTTATGACTACACAATGCTGACTTGGCGGGCCGTTACAATTTTAATACGGCCTAGGGTAAGCTCCCCCTTCGCCGGAGAGGAGGGTGACAGTGTGTAGGAGGAGGAGGGACCTCCACAGCATCCTCTGCTTGTTCCGTTAAGCCGCACATTCAAAGCTAGGAAGCGGCCGGAACTGTGCTCCTCTTTATGTAAAAAGGGTAACTTCGGCGGACGTCGTCTCGGTGAGTACGAGGCTAAAAACTTAAAAAAATAACACTCCTTGGATATAATAAGTGTATTCATTGCTCATTTCCTTAATTTTCTTTTATTAAATATTTAAAATGAGACGCTTGTAGGACGTTTCTGAGGGCAATGGGGGTTTATTTTGAAGGTGTCAACCGGTAGTGACGCTTTAACGTCTGCGGACTTTACGCGCTCGCGCTCTCTCTCTCCCGGCGCTCTCTCTGAGCTCCAAACAGTCGGCTCGCACAAACACAGCAGGATGCCACGGGGAGCACTCCGACTCTCGGCGTCCGTTTCTCCGTCTCCAGACGTCTCGCGTCGGTCACGGCCACTCTGATGGGCGTTTTTGCCCCCTTCTTGTCGCCCTCGACGCTTGGACATTTTCGGAAGCCGCGAAATGAAGCGAATGAACGTGAGCAACAAGAAGTGCATCCTTGCTGTTGTGCCTGTCTCCAGCATCACTAGTAGAGACCACTACTCTCTGTGGATGCGGTGCCTCTGTGCTTTCACTATTCTTAGTCCTTGTTTCGAGGATTTAATGTAGACTTGGACTACTTGTTTTCTTTCTTATTATTATTACTGTTGTCTTTTTCCGAGGTTTTCCGTCTGTGAAACAAAAAGATTTCAAGATACAGAAACTCCGGAAAACCAGCGACCACCTCACTTGGCATCTGGAATAACCTTTCTTAGCGGTTATTCGCCTCCACAAGCATCTTCTTTCTCTGGGGTGGGGAACCCGATTGATGCTTGCCTTTGCTCGTCTATTCGACTTCAGTATCGTCTCGTTCTGTTTGTCTGTTTGTCCCCACAGTGGCATGACAATTCATGAATGCGTCCAAGGACATGTTTGCACATTACGCATGCACCGTGGCGGTATAGTAGGCTGTGCGTAAGCTCCTTTTTTTTTATGAATGCCTTAACAGATTCATTCAGTATCGTTGCTGTGTTTTAGAACAGATTTGGCAGATTCATTCTAACTTGACGGATGTGTTTGTGCGTGGTGCGTGCGTTCGTGTGTGTGTGTGTGTGTGTGTGTGTTAATGGGGGTTACATCTGTGGCATATCACATTGTTTCACCAATAGCTTTTATTTAAAAATAAAAAATTAAAGGATTGTAATTTGAATTGTTTCCAAAAAGTTAAATAACATGAGATGTGAGGTTTGCCATGTTTCAACGCCCCATTAAATGTGTGTGCGTGGATGTGTCAGAGGGAATCTGCGCGCAAATGTATGGTGAATATTAAAAAAATAAAAATTCCTGGTTGCGCTAACACGATCCCCTTCATGCTTGTGTCTGTGTGTGTGCAGCCACGCTGGAAGTCGCCTCCCATGTGGCCATCGGGAGTGGGGAGCAGGCAGCCGTGCCCACGGGAGTCGGCGCTGCGCAGGGCGGCCATCAGCGGCAACATCAACGCCCTGCCGCCGCATCATGTTCCCACCGGCCGCAGCGTCCGGGTCTTCATCTGCGCCAACCCCGATGGTAAGACTTGAGAGCGTGACACCTGCCTGATACAGATCTCAACTCCGTGGAGTCCACAGACCCTCTCATCGTGGCACCACAGCCATCACCCACAGTGCCTTGCAAAACTGTTCACAGACTTCCTGAAGGCACAGACATGAACTTCAATATGTTTTGAGCAGCATCATTTAGTGCTTAATGCAAAGTGAAATATGAAAAGACAAGCCCCACCAAGCTCCCCAAAAACACCCTCTTTACACCATGAAGACTAAAGATTACAACAAACACATCAGTGGTAAGAAAGGGATAAGCTTAAAACAGGGTTAGATAATGCAGCAATAGCCAAAGCTGAAATAACATAAAAAGTTTTGAATATATCACAGAGAACTGTCCAGTGCATCGTATAAAAATGCAAAGAAAAAGATATAAGTCCAAATGTCTGTGACAACTACAAAATTATGGCTTTTATGGAAGAAAATTATTGTTCAAAAGAAGTTCAAAGAAGTACTGTTTGCCTCAAATCAAAAAAAAATTGATAAAGGCTTGGGTTAAGATACAGATTAAACTTTTGGTCAACACACAAAACACACTGTGTAGCAGAAAACCAGCATTGCACATCATCCTGAATACACCATCCTGAAGAATCACTGAAGCATGGTGATGGTGGCATAATGCTGTGTGGATGCTTCAGGAGGGACAGGGAAGCTGGTCTCAGCTGATAGGAAAATGGGTGGAGGTTAGTAGCAGCAGAAAGACTTGAGACCGTTTCCAAGTGAAAGGACGGTGAAAGAAAAGACTAGAATGAGCTAGTTTGATTTGAGACTCTGTGGCAAGACTTGAAAACTGATGTTTTTACAGATGGTCTTCAACCAGTTTCACTAACTTATTCCACTTTTCAAATGATCATTTCTAAAATATAGTGAAAACCATGCGGACTTTTCTTTCTAATTCACAAATATGCTTTGCCTTGCCTTTACTCTCTACATTTTCAAGGCCCTTTTTTTCACAAAGCTTTCACGCTGCGGAGCTTTGAGAAGCCTTTGCGGTGTGTTATCAAATGTTAACGCAACTAGATCCCGAGCGTGTGTACACTTTTATGTCCTGCATATATCACAAATGAGGAGACATTATCACCACATTCCGAGCATATGTGTCTTTGGCTTGCTGCTACAAACGTGGCACTTTGATTTACACTGCACTGAGGTGTTCACTTACCCACTTATTCTAATTGTAGCACAGCAACGGAAGCTGGGAAGGAAAAAAAACATTGTGAGCCTTTTCCAATAAAGCATGTGACACAACAGATTGCTTTCAGCACAGATTGCGTGGTGCGAGCAGAGTGTAAGACAGTCGGGTCGCAGAGGAGACACCCAGTTGCAGCTCTGGATTTGAATATGCCCTCTGGGCGAGGGTATAAAAATAGTCTCTGTAAAACTGGAGTAAACAAGGCAGGAGAAGTAGAGTAGGCTATGAGAGAGAGCGACGGACAGAACGGAGGATGGTGGTTGCAATCATTGATGTGTCTCCGCCACTTCCTTTCTTTTCTCTAATCAGAACGAAGCCTGCGTCGAAGGAACACTTGGACTCAACTGAGATTATTGGGCTGTAAAGAGCTGGGTTGTTTGGCCACCTGTGGCCTGCTCAATCGGGGGCAGCTTCCTGTGTCGACGGGATTTTAACGCTCCAGTCTGCGCGTGAATGGAAAAATGATGAGAGGACGAGCGAGCGGTGCTCAGAGTAAATCTTTAAACAGCATCAACACAAATGGAAAGATACACACCTCAGTCAAAAACACTAAGACCTCTAATTAGGAACCTCTGTTTTCAGATTAGTGAGCCGCAAGCAACCAGTGCAATGCGCTGGTGCATTCAGTCACCAGGTAGCAGATTCTAACTATTTACATATATTGCAAGCTAATGCTCATGGCATTAGCTCAGATTGTATTATTCACTTCCTCAGTTACATAAAAACTCCAGAGTGTTCAGAAACTTTACTAAGCAACAAATCTGCCCTGTTGGTAGTAGATTTAATTGATATCTAACAATCACCTCCATCCCTGATTAGTAAAATAACCTTTCTTTGCCCATGAGCCCTGCTGCAGAGCTTGTTTCCTTATGTTCACTAGAGGGGGCTATCCATGCACTTATTTAGCACGGTACAGTACATCTCAGTGAAAAGATGCTCTAATCTAAGGTCAGTGACCTGAATCAGAGGAATCGGTTCACATTCTGATGGTGTTTTGAGCAGCTCAGCCTCTTTTCTCCTCATTACTGGGATTCAAATCCCAAAACAAACAAAAAAACTATTGATTGTAAAAGTCCTTCACAGAAAGCAAATCTGAAATCATAATATAAAACAAATATTTGAAATATTTTCCTGAATGATTGAGAGAATTGGACGCAATTACCAGTAGTGTTCACGCACATTGGAGCAAAAGAGATCCCCTACACGTGTCGTACGTTTATTTATATAAAACAAATGTTAAAAATTATGCAGCGTTTTCTGTCAACTTCTCACTTATGTCCAAATTGTGTTGATTTGTCACATAACATCGCAGACTGTGGTTTGTGTTTGTGATATGAAATGGGAACATTTGCAATGCGTATTGCTACAAAGGAATTTATGTGCATGTGTGTGCAACCACAGCTGATCATTTAAAAACCCATTAGGTTTTGTTGCTACAGTACCCAGACAGCAGTAACAAACCAGAAAAAATCCTTGTGTGATTTGTTTTGGCATGTATCAGTGGATAGATTTTACAGCTCGTCTAATCGGTTGATTATCTGCGTGTGCCCATGGATCCATACGGAGGCAGCCGCAGCACCCAGCTCAAGTCACCTCCGGGGATCTGGCGCCGAAGCCGTAGCCTGCTTTCAAACGGCGAGATATCTCTTAAATTTGGTAAAAGCAAGAGACCTTAGAGGCAAGACGCATGAAATCCAGCCTCCAACGCACCACAATCATTCCCACTGTTTTAATTTACATTTTTTATTTTCATAAGGCTACTTCCCCAGAGTTTCTTTTATACTTTCTCAAGCTTCTTAGTTATCTGTTTCTTTCCACTGAGTCTGAGGGAAAACTATGTCAAATTGTGGCTGCTTTTTAATAAAAGTGCTTCATTGAGAGAGTGCTGAAAGTTGGACTTCTGGGGCTTTGCATGTCCCCATTCTGTGCTACGAAAGTGTAGGTGTTTTCCCGATGATTTCTTCTCTCCTGAGGCTTCTTGCCTCTGCTTGCTCCCTGAGGGGACAGAGGAGGTTCCTTTGATAAGTCTGGCAGCAGCTCCTACTGACCTCTCCCCTAGTTTTGCAAAGCATCGCTGCACAATTAAGAACTCGGAAGAGTTGGTCTTTGGTTCTAACTCTCTGAGACTTTGAGGCTTAAAATGGAACAAGTTAAATTAAAAATATTTAATTAGAGTCAGATGGTGCTGCTTTTTGCAAATAATGATGGCCCAATTTTGGATAATTGGAAGACAATGTACTGTCTGTAAAAAGTGATAGTGAGGATTACCTCCAGTTATATGTGTAAAAAAAAACTCAGAAGTGCTAATATAAATATTTAGATTCATTGAGAAATCTGTCAATTCGGTTCATTTGTCGCTCATGTTACATCCGGTGTATCCTCTTTCTGTTTAATTTTACATCTTAAATTATTAGATGTAATAATTTAATTATGCACCAATAATCTGGTGCATACTTTCTCAATCTTAACAATTACCATCCAACAGTTTCAGTCAAGTTCTCAACCCCAACACAGTTAACAAATCATCAAATGATCAACAGATGTAATCTTACTCCTTGCTTTTAACAACACTTCTTGATCAGAGACCTGCCTTTGATGCAGTTTCTCATTATATTCTCCTCATGAGGTTAAAATCTTTTGCCATCAGTGGCATCTCACAAATTCTGTCTTCCAGATCATAATTAATATGTACAGTAACCACATTTCAGGTTCACTACTGGTCACTGATGTTCCCCAAGTTGCTGTCCGATTTCCCCTTCTTTTTTTTTTATTCTTCTTATGTACCTTTTGGTCTAAGTTTTTTTTTATTTTTTTAAATAAGGCAGGGTTTTTTTGTCTTATGCCAATGATACCCAGCTTTACATATCTAAAAAAAAAAACAATTTCATACTCCCGGATTCTTTCTGATTGACTGTCAATCCAAAATTTAATCATGGTTATCTGCTAAATTTATTAACATAACCCAAATTTGTTTGGGATAATTTTTTTTCTGTTAACAATTATCTGATCAATTATGTTAACTTTTTTTAATGATATCCATCCACTTTGATTCAGTTCAACTCGGTTTATTTAATTTGTTACAATTTACATCAAGTGTTGTCCCAGAACACTTCACAAAAATCTCTAAACAGAGATACAAAGTGCATTTTATCCAATCATACAGACAGATTCAATATCAGTTTAATGTATTTCTATCCAATCCTAGTCAATGCCGTCAAGTTCAGTTTATTATTGCAACTGAACTTGAAAAGCCAGCTGACTGCACTGAGTCCTTGACTTTGCAGCAGTTAAGCCTATAACTTATGGCTAATGCTACTGCCATTTTTGTCGATTTTCTGCCTTACTTCGACCCTATAGCAATAAAATCTATGTTTTTCTTTATTTACCGAAGACCATGTGTGCAAAATCTGGAAGATGCCTCTGATTTTTTTGTTTAGCTTGTAGCTAGCCAGATTTCCTTGTAAAAATTAAATTGGTCTTCATCAATAGTTCTTAAGTTTGTCTCTCTGATATTTTGATCACATCTGTTCATAGTTTCCTTCAGTTTTGACAGTTTTAAAATGGAAAGAACTTTTTTGGCATATAAACTGAACATGCTATGACCTTTTATTACAGTAGAGGCAGCTGCTAGAACATATGCATATTTCTGTCAGACTGAGTATTGCATGGCAGCATTGTTCTGATGATCTAATCAAATATGAGGTCAATGGCCATGACTCGGGGGAAACCTACAGTTATCCTCAACGCTGATCAAGCTGACGCAGGTAGTCTCACTGTAAGCTCCAGTGGGTTTTCTCCATCCTCATTAAATCTTGTTTTCATAAGCTCTGATGTCTCCTCATGATCGTATAATGCAAGAACATCTCATCCTTTTGACTTAAGGGGTTCTCCAGGTCACTTGTTATTGATCACCATTCTGTTGACCTGTTTCGGTTCAGTTCAGTGAAAGGGGTTGAACGCTACATTAACCCCTTTTGGGGAAACAGCAAATTCTTTCTCACAAATTAAGTATGTGTGTTGATTATGGGCCTGTTATGCACAGCGTATGTTTGGGGAGTAGTTGGAAAGTGTATGACTTGAAACTGGACAGCTAAAGAACATGTTACTTCTCAGTGGTGTAGATGCATACTTTTGTTTCTCAGGTGTTTTGGTATTACTTGTCATGCTGTTGGTGTCTTTCAGTGATGTTTTCCGGATGTGTGTCATTTGGCGTGCTTCATTTTGCAATGACGGGTGAAGTGGCCGTCTTCATTGTTCATCTTAGCACATTGTATGGCCTTGTTGCTGAAAATGTGCTATACTGTATAAATAAAATTACCTTTACCTTAGCTCTAATTTTTTTGTTTTTGTTTTACTTGAGCAGGTGCACCACATCTCACAACAACAAGGACACTTTATTTTTCCATTCCCATTAACCAACCAACCATCTTGGGCTGAAAGCTCAAATATTCATCCATCCATTTTCTTACACCCTTACCCCTAATGGGGTTAGACGGGGTGCTGGTGCCTATCTCCAGCGAGACATTTTGGGCGAGAGGCAGGATACACCCTGGATGGGTCGCCAGTCCATCATAGGGCAACGCAGAGACAAACAGGACAAACAACCATGCACACACATACTCACACCTAAGGAGAATATAGAGAAACCAATTAACGTAACAGTCATGTATTTGGACTGTGGGAGGAAGTCGGAGTACCCAGAGAGAACCCACTCATGCACAGGTAGAGCTCAAATATCAGTACATTGTATATGAGCTCTCCCTAGTGGTCAAATAATGAGTAGCTGAGTAACTCAGCCAAAAGAGCAAACTGCTTTCAGTTAAGTTTGTCACTCTTCACTTGTGCAGACAGAAGAATTTCTCTTTGTAGAATAAAATAGTTTAAAGTTATTTCTGTGGCTCTATTAAATAATTATTTGTTGCAACTTTTGTTGCAAAGGAATACATTTTAGGCAGGATATTTGTATTATAGTACGCTAAAAATTTGTGTCAGCCTGCTGTCTCTTTTACATCAGCTCTTTCTGAGAGCTGATTCTGTAAAAATGCAACTGAATGTTTGTCCTCTGGATTGTTTTGTAAGTAACTTTATAATAAGACTTGGATGACACTAGAATTTCTTCTTATATAATACTTTTTAACCAAATAGGGGAAAAGTAGTTTTTAAAAAATCTAGGCGTATTCTTGGACTCTTGGAAATCTCAGACTATTTTTGGATTTTAGTCCAAAAATTGTGACTCGGAAGGGAATCGTCAGGGACATGTGGCTTATTTCTGCGTCCGTCCATTACTTCTCCAGAATGAGGATAAAGAAAGAGATGAAAATAAAGACTGTGACAGCACGAATAAAGACCTGACAGCACATATAAGAATGGTGTATTGTTCATTGCTAGTCAAACAAACAGTTAGGAAAACTGAAGAGATGGACACACTGGGAGATGAAGCGGGCGGGTGTAGGATCCAGTCTTTGTTCTTCTGCATGCTGCTGTGTGGACGACGGACCCACATATACGTCAGGTTGCCATAGCTCATCATCATCCCACCAAAAAGAAAGAGACAGTTCCTTGTTATGAGCACAACACAAATAACAACACAGTGGAGTGTGTTGAGACAGTGAAGAGCTCCAAACATGCCTTAACAGGGACAATCTGATTCCACAAACACTGTCACTTTTTGCAGATACATTCTCATTTCTGTCACCGAAATGTTTTGTTTATTGTACTAATGGGATGAGATGAGAGTACCCCCAATGCAGAACCTGCTATATATTTCATGTGCATACAATTACATGCATTTGGTTTCGGTTTGACATTTTGCCAGGGCTGCTGCGGGCAGATATCTGCTCTGTCACAGCCCCAAAGCCTTACTAAAGATAGACGAGAGATAGATACGTCAGAGTGGATTTCTGGACTCGTCCACTCACGCTGCGTATGACACGGTCAGCAGCTGAAGGGCTGTTTGTTGCGCGCATATGTGTGAGCTTCTCTGCCGCACGGGGCAGTCTCTGTGGGGCATGTTCTGTTTTTAACTTTCCATCCACACCCATTGCAGACAGACAGAGAGAAACCAAGACTGGGCCTGTCCAAATACATTACAGTAACCATTTGAAAGATAGTAAAAAAAAAGTCGGGAAGCGGAAAGTGGGACACATAAACAAACAGTGGAGTTCCCACTCTGTAACATGGTACATAATGAACACTGTAGGGTATAAATGTACTTATATGACACTGGCGCTGAGATATCATGATTTTGTTGCTAAATAGAGTTAAGAAAAACAATTTTGAATGAAGCAATTGTGGTTGCTGGTTTAAATTTAGCAATTTAAAGAGAAACTTTGGACTTTTTATGTGTTGACTGTGGCTAGCATAGCTGTCTTGTAATTGAAAGGTTGTAGGTTTGATTAAATAGCTTCCTAACAATAACCAACTGCTTTGACTCCTTTCAATCTGGTTTTCGTGCTCGCCACAGCACAGAGACTGCCCTCGTAAAAGTGTTCAATGATATCCATGTAAATTCGGACTGTGGAAGAACCACAGTGCTGGTTCTGTTGGACCTCAGTCCAGCTTTTGACACTGTCGACCATGACATATTACTGAGTCGACTGGAGAGTTCGGTCGGGCTCTCCGGTCCAGTGCTAAACTGGTTTGAATCTTACATAAAGAACAGGGATTTCTTTGTTTTAATTGGAAACTTCTCATCAAAGAGGTCAAAGATCACATGTGGGGTACCCCAAGGTTCAATCCTAGGACCCCTCTTATTCAATATTTATATGCTCCCACTGGCTCAGGTTATAGCAGGAAATAATATTAGCTACCATAACTATGCAGATGATACACAGCTCTACATAACGATGTCACCAGGTGACTCTGAACCCATCCAATCACTGAATAAATGTTTAGAACAAATAAATGTGTGGATGTGCCAAAACTTTCTCCAGCTGAACAGAAAAAAAACTGAAGTTATTATTTTTGGACCTAAAGAGGAGCGATCTAGAGTCAATGCACAGCTTCAGTTATTACAACTAAATACCAGCGATCAGGTCCGAAACCTGGAGTAGTGATGGACTCTGACCTGAACCTTCAGAGCCACATTAAGACAGTTACAAAGTCGGCCTTCTATCACCTGAAGAACATCTCCAGGATTAAAGGACTAATGTCTCAGCCAGATCTAGAGAAACTGATCCATGCATTTATCTTTAGTCGGATTGATTATTGCAACAGCGTCTGCACAGGTCCGTCTAACAAATCAATCAAACAGCTGCAGCTGATCCAGAACGCTGCTGCTCGTGTTCTCACTAAAACCAGGAAGATAGAGCACATAACACCAGTTTTAAAGTCTCTCCACTGGCTCCCTGTAGCTCA